>JACVVK020000060.1:1135000-1147500 GCA_018292915.2 Batillaria attramentaria
AAGTTTCACGAAGGACGTAGCCAAGGTAAATAAAGATGGCGGCGGTTTCGCTTCTTTTGCTTCGAGAAACTCACTCGATCCCCGTTTTTCTTGAGTTTTCAGAATACAAGTTGAGGCGAGATGGTTGTATTGCGTACTCCAACAGCGGGGGAATTAAATGTAAACACTGGCCGGCCATGTGGACTCTGTCCGGCGTACAGGAGGTCTTCGCACGAACTTTCTAAAGCGTTCCACATGGCCGATTAAATGGATGGTTTAAATTGTTTGTGTGCAAACAACGGCTTGTTGTTTAGGATCTGGACGGGTAGCCCTATTGGGATCCTTATTATGACACGCACACACACACACACACACACACACACACACACACACACACCGGCACACACACACATACGAGTGGTGCACGAGTTTAGGGGGGGGGTGGAGGGGAGAGAGAGAGAGGAGAGATGACGTCAATTCCATGCACTAAACATTTGACGTCAGCCTCTAGATCGTCTGAGGATTCTTGGTCTTGTGATTTCCCTGTTGGCTCTGTGACTTCCCCGACTGAATTATTTTTCACATGAAATCTGGAAGATGTAGAGGGCTGGTGAAATGTCGGAAGCAGTGGCGATACTTGCAGATTTTGTCTGTGAATCAAACGTCAGTCTAATATGGCGTGCGAAATAGGCCCAAACAGCGCAGGCAGAATTTGCTCAAGCACTCTAAGAATCGCCCAAGCACTTTTTCGCTCCGATTGGCTACTAATGTGCTCAAGCACTTTAGTGACCAATCAGAGGAAAAAATTGCACAGGCAAAAACTGCTTGGGCACTTTGATCGCCGATTGGCCAGTTAAAGTGCTTGAGCACTTACCCAAAACTATGAATGGAAAACTGATCGGTTGGAAACATCGTCGATTTTCATCTACATTTCATAAAAGAATATTACTCAGAGAAATTGTAGTATGCATTGATATAAGTTGAATATCCCTAAACTTGTTTATTGTTCGTCTAAAGATATGTTAGAACGTAACGGATTGCCGGGGTAACTTATAAAGTCTACCCGGCGGCGCCGGGTCTGGCGTTCGAAAGGTCAAACTGACCCGCGTACTTCGGCAGTCCGGCGGTGACTGACGAAGCCTCTCTCACAACACACACCGACAACTTTGCACGTGTATGAAATAAAATGCCGGAGTACTGAAACGGCCCGGAGTGGCAGCACTGAAGCCTACTTCACATCTCCGGCGAATAGTGATGTGAACGGCATGCCTGCTGCTTATCGTCACTTTTGCTTGAGACCACGCCGCACCATTTGCTCACCGTGCACAAAATTCATCAGTTCAGTTGTCGGACGTACACGAAGGGTAGTAGCTATGAAACACGTTTTCCGAACTCATTTTGACAAAGAACCTGCCACTACTTCAAGAGTCACCAGTTGAGAAGGAAACACAAAATACACAACAAACACTGTGCTCAGACGTTATCCTTGATCTCTGATAACATCTCTGGGTGTAAACGGCTGTTTTATACTAAATAAAACTATAAAGTACGGCAGACAGCCGTACTGAGGTTTCAACACCCGCCAAATATCCTACCGACAGTTTTGAGGCATATACGACCGCTGGAGACGCGCACACTCGCCCAGCCAAGCAGCCAAAGACACATGCCAGGAACAAGTCTTGTCCGTGGGCTAAAAGCCATAGGACGTAAAGCAAGCTAATGATGATGATGATGATACTATATCCGACTTTTCGTGGGCCGGTGTAATAACTAGTACACTGTCCGCTGCACTTGATTATTTTATTTTACCTACAACAGCTGCGAGCATCCACAGACGCTCAAAGAAACCAACCATATTTGTAATGAATTTTGTGTGTCCGTTTTCATTGGTGACTTTTTCTTGCGTTGGGCAGGTTGTTCGGCGCACAAAGGCGCGTTTTGAAAGTGTGTGTTCGGGAGACGTCTCAGTTTCGAAACGAAAATACACTTGCGTGACAAGTTTCGCGTGCATTCGGTACACACACTGATTTACACGGTCACATGAGTCAGCTGCATTGTTTACACATCTGGATTCCGCACAGACTGAGAAGGTACACGCTCAATGTGCTCTGGAATTTTCCTCGCAGCGGCGGGGTGACCGTGACCGTGACCCCGCGCGCGGCCAAAGCGCTGTTCAGTTACAGCTGGTCTACCAAACTAGACGGGAAGGGTGGATTGTCTTTAGTTTGATGAATGGTCGTTAGCACCAATTACATGTTTGTGGGCATTGAGCCTGCTTGGTTGACGACAATTTATTTCGTTGCCATAATTCGTGAGCTAACCCGAGTGTGTTCTCCAAATATTCCAGTCTCAGTTTTCGTAAAAGTATCATGATTGGTCGGAATAGTGCTTGCGCGAAATTACTAACCAATCGGCGATCAAAGTGCCCAAGCAGTTTTTGCCTGCAATCTTTCCTCTCATTGGTCACTAAAGTGCTTGAGCACTTTAGTAGCCAATCAGCGCGAAAGTGCTTGGGCGATTCTTAGAGTGCTTGAGCAAATTCTGCCTGCGCTGTTTGGGCTCAAATCGCACGCCATATCTCACGCTGCTCGTCTGACAGATGATACTTCTTCATATCTTGTGATTTCCTTGTTGCTTTTGTGACTTCCGTGACTGAATTATTTTTACATAAATCTGGAAGATCTAGAGAGCTGGTGAAATGTGGACTTGAATGGCTTGGATTGTAGTTTCGAAATTGCAAACTGGAACTTTTTTGACCGGCGCTTCTCGCAGAAACTTGAAAAAATATGTTTATCTAAAAGCTCTGTTATACTTAATTCTAAAAGCTATAATAGTGCAGTAGTTCATATGTGCAGTTGTTACATATGACAAAAATGCCGGCATGATGAGTAATTTGAAGGAGTCTTTCATAGATATTTGGCCTTATATGCAAACCACCCCTTACCTCGGATTTTTAAAACACAATACCTATCAGAGCTACAGATCTGTGCTACGAATACAGTCAGTATAATTGGATGATCTTCCCAAATTCAGAAAATGAAGCCATTTGAACAACTTTTTCGTTAAAATACGTAACATGACCGATTTCTTTAAATTGGCGATAACTCTTCTAAAAATGCGGCAGGATGAAAATCGTGAAATGTAGGTCTGGAGAATATGACTGCCCATTTATCTCAAAGTAAAATGCCCTCCAACGAAGTGGTTTAAGGCGATGTCACACTGAAAACTGTTTTCCTAAAACATGTTTTATAAAACATATTTTGAAAGCAAAACGCCCGAAACATGCTTTCCGAAACAATACATGACACACGTGAAAACATGTTTTGCGAAAGACATGTTGACTGAGCGGATACGGGAAGGTGTCATTTGACACTCCGCACGGCGGCTTTCATTGGTTGAAACACCAAAACATGTTTTCGGATTTTAGGGCAGGCTCTAAAACTGAAAACACGATCAAAACATGTTTTGAAAACATTGTTGTGAAGTATGTCACACGACAAAACACGTTGTTTCGCATCGAAACATCTGAAAACAATGTTTTCAAGTGTTTTTGCCCTCTCGTGTGACATGGCCATTAGGAGATAGCCATCATTATCCGTCCATACACACACACATCTCACAACTCCCGCCAAAAAAACGCAGCAGCATAGTCTGCACGCGAGGTGTCTATGACGCAGATATCATTACGTCAGTGTGTGCGCGAAAGTATGTATTGTCTGGAGAAACGTTATAGTCTTGCTTCTTATCCTGAAACTTGCTGCTGCGCTCAGTGAAATCTGCCCGCGCGCGCGCGCGCGCACACACACACACACACACACACACACACACACACACACACACACACACACACACACACACACACACACACACACACACACACACACACATGCGTACACAGAGACACACGCACGCACGCACACAGAGAGCCAGCCAACCAAATAAAATAAAACCTAAATTAAACAAGCAGCAGTGACCGCCACTATTCGCAGTGAAACCACAAAGAAAACTTTTTTTTTTTTTTAATCTCTGAATGTTTTAAGTGGCCCGTTTATACAAGGCAATGGACTGTGCGAAGGAGCTGTATTATAAAGAACACGGAAGAATATCGCATGGTGTGAGAAGGCAAGGCTGAGCGTTCCCCAGGCAAAAGTTATTGGTTTGTGTGTGGGTAGTTCACTGTGTCACTTGGCTCACTAGCGTTCAGCTACAGGGAAAACAGCCGACTGTGTTGAAAGGTTTCGGAACGTCTGGGCCATGTAAGTGTTGAAGAAAATTACACAATACTTGTACATGTACCAGGCTCCTCGTATAGTAGTAAAGTATGTTATCGTCTACGCCAGAAAGCTTTAAAAGAAAACGTCATCGCTGTTTCGTCAGTTATTCGAACCAACGTAAGGCTTACTAGAGGGTCCCGGTCAGTACTGTCATTACTGTCTGTTTTGCATTGTCTTAGATTAGCCGGCTGACGTATACTCTGTGTGTGTGTGTGTGTGTGTGTGTGTGTGTGTGTGTGTGTGTGTGTGTGTGTGTGTGTGTGTGTGTGTGTGTGTGTGTGTGTGTGTGTGTGTGTGTGTGTGTGTGTGTGTGTAGAGGCAGCGGAGGTCGTGTATGATTATGTGTTTGCGGTTAAATGTATTTGTGGAGGAATGTTGCGTGTGTTTCTGTGTGAGTGAGTGTGTGTTGACTGTAAGGCGCCCTGGGCTCCTGAGGGAGAGCGTCTCTTAAATAGGCATTATGATGATGATGATGATGATGATGATGATGAAGTATGGAGTAGAATGGACAAGGATGTCCATGTAACGTGGCTTTCTAGATAGAGGACAAATTTTGGTTCATTTCTCTCTCTGACAATAAGAAAATATTCAGAAATCTGGGACCCAGGAGATTAGTAACATGATCTTTATACCACTCATCCAGCATTACAGGTCATGGTTTTGAAAATCCGTAAATCGCCACGCGTGGTTTCACAATGTATCCATAAATATCACACGTACCTAAAAAGTGCACATGCACTACCCCTACTGGCCTAGCAATGTTCCAGCAGCGTGTCATAGCTAAGGAGTTACGTCACGGTATGTCGCGGTTCGACTTCGTACGGCAAAGGGGACGATGGATGTGAAAGTGTTGATTGTTTGCTGAGATTTATTCACAATCGGTCGTGTGCTAACAAATGAAGAAACTCGTGTGGTGTATTTTCCGTAATCGAGGGCACTTCATTGTGAAAACTCTATGTAAATAAACGTTAGTTTTTTTCCCTGCGTATTGTTAGCCACGTATCTTGTGTTATTTGACAGTGTGCAGCGTGTACACATACGACATGATTTTGTTTTTCAGTATGGCTGTCGTCGATTCTGGACTCGGTGTTTACATATTACTGGTGATTTTGCTTTCCGTATATCTGCGTACCGGACTGGCACAGCCAGGTAACTTGGAAAAAGTCTTTTCTAACTTAAGCACGCGACGGGTAAACAAAGTTTCTTGTAAAGAGAAGTCAGAGTGTCTGAACTTACTACAAAATACAAGTTAATTACAATGTATTTTAAGTTTTAATATCAAGCTGCTAGGTGATTAAAGATAGTTAGAAAATAGCATTAGAGGTTCCAGTACAGTTAACTGAGTATTGTAGTGAAATGTTCTGTGAGGTGCAAACATGGAATTAGTAATTATTAAAGATAACTGGTTACTATTATGCCAGAGTTAGTGTGTATTGGATGGTAGCATCTTGCATTGGTGATCTGCTCTTGGTTACTGAGTAGTCAGACATGTATTCAGACTAATAAGACCAGTTCTGGCCATGCTTTTTGCATGTGACATGTACATGAGTATGAATACAACTCAGTTAGTATTGTTGCTGCTGATACAGCCTATGTGTTCACTTTCTTGCAAAATCTTGTGGAAACATGATGCTGTAGTCCTGTTTTGCTGAGACTTGGTTTTTGCTCATCATTGCGCCTTGGTCACACTGACAAGGTAGGCATAATTATTGTCAGTACATTATGATTACTAGTTATATGTTTTTATGAAATTCAATGTTTTTAACCAGAAGGAGAAATGTTGTGAATGTGAGTAGTTTTTGGAAAATGTCAGAAGCATAGTGACACAGTGTTAACAGTGAAATTAGAAGTGCAGTTGGCTATGATAACTGAGTTGAATAAGAGTAAATTTCTGTTGCTGTTGTGAGAATCATGTTCAGTATCTGGTTGTATGATTCAAGTTCTACTTTCATGTAGGATTAGGTTTGTAATGTGAAGAGTTTAGTTTAGTGACACAATTGTCTATTGTGTTTCAGGGTGTTTTGGCTTCGCTTCTTTGCTTTATTTTCATCTTCGTCCTTCGTTATCATCCTCATCTGTATATATATCGAATCACGTCAATAAATACTTGAGAGACATCGGCAGTGTTGCTAGTCCCCCAGCAGAGGAACCCTATACCCCTGGTGGGATTGGGATTGTGTGCAAGTAATACATCCCAACACATACACCCCGAAACAGATCCACGGTGGCACATGTGTCAATTAGCTGTGTTTGTTCAACCGTGTTTAGCGTCTAATATCTCCGCAGCCGGTTCACCTAGAGTCTTGTTGTAAACTGTAGGAGTTGCAGTAGAGTTAGATCTTTTCAAATATGTTTGGTTCACCATCCGTTTTTATGCTCATAAGTGTGTAAATTGCATTTTTCTGCCTTTTGGAAAAGCGATTAGCGGTTTTAGCTCTTTGAGCGCTTGTAGGAGAACCCCAGTATCTCCCTGAAATTCGAAACTTATACCCTCTACAAGTAATTTTCCCACCCTTTCATGTGCAGTTAGGCATTGTTGGCATCATGTTTGATATTAGTATCCACGTTTACATTTGTGTCATAGCTGTTGGCTATGACTGTCACCATTCCGATGTTTCATTCATTTTATTCTTATGTTATACTTCGTTTCTTGTTTTATTTCCTTCTCTTTTTCGTAGTGTGCTAATGTCTGTCTGACTTGTGTTTTGCAGGTATAGTAAACTGCTCCTTATAGTGGTAATAAAAGATGTGTTTACATAACACCTTTTGTTGACTCCTTCGCTACCACATTTGTGCGCCTGCATACCCCACTCCACACCACCACAGTATTACATACGTACAGACGCGTTATTTATTATACGAGCGAGAGCGTTTCCGCAAGCCCCCCGCTGACTCCCGCCCTCCCTCCTCACCCCCCCCCCCCTCCTCGTCCACACACACACACATACATGTTAGTGTTTTTTGTGCCATTTTATCTATTCATTTAAATTAAGAGCACTACGAAGTAAAACCTGCATGTATGTGGATTACTTCTGGGATCACAAAACATAAAAATCTCATGCAAACAAGGATTTGAATATTTATTTATTTGAATTATATGTGTACTTTTAGGCACTAGGACGAACTGTACATCGGCCGGGGTACTCCTGACCTGTGAACCCGGCTATTCGTGGTTTCATGTTGTCAAGGAAAGCTACTGGGAAAATTCGACAGACAACTGTCAACCGGAGCCTTCCCAAGTCCGTAAAACGAGTAACGACAGCGAGTCCCGCCTGGACGTTAACTGTGTGGGCAAACAGACTAACCAGCAACAGAACGCAAGCATAAAATGCTCCGAAGGTGTACCTACATCTCTACAACAAAGCCACCAGTTTGCTAGCGTTGAGTACGAATGTGTCGCGGGTAAGTGCTGAAGTAATGTGACATTATCCCCTAATGTTGCATTCGCCATGTTTCTTACACGTCACGAACAACAACAACAACAACAACAACACAGCCAGCACCGCCTGTAGCGATCTGCAAGGAGGTCTTTGTTGATTTCTCGAATGTCAAACTGTGATCTCTTCTGTGTGTGTGTGTGTGTGTGTGTGTGTGTGTGTGTGTGATCAGCTGATCAAGCTACATACTCAATAGTAAATTTCCTGACCGTACCGGTATGAGAGTTTATTGAGTGCCTCCGGAAATTCAAACGTCCTTGTCTACAGACTCTGCTGCGTCTTACATGTGATATTTTGATTCGACTAGGTCATCATGTATTCAGCTGTTAGTACTAGGGATGACTTTAATCTCTGCAAACGGATATAAAAGTATTAGCTTCTGGGAGGGAAGGAAACACCATCATATTTTGTTGTTGTTTTAGCTTATTTGATGACTATAAATTCTGGTGCCATACATCCCATCCCATGTTTGCTTGAAAGCCGACAAAATTGTATGATTTAAATAGTAACTAGATCAAGCTTTAGCCAATCAATCAATCAATCAATCAATCAATCAACATGCAGTCCAGCGGCCCGTAGCCACACCTACCGACCTCCTCAGGGGTCATGACCCCATACACCCTGAAGGAATACCCCATGAAAGAATGCCCAGGATGTCAGAAACAAACTCACAGTATGCATGTAAGATGAACTGCCCTTGTAGCCTAGATCTGCCGCATTATGACGTCATGTTCGTACAAACTCGTCGTATACACGAGTTGTTTGGCTGCAGCTTTTCCGCAAGACTGTGTGTGAAGTTTGAAAAATACGTCGAATCCGCAGTTTAATAGAAATGTCGAACATTCTTCGTCTTGATATGACTAGACGCTGGATTTCACGAAGGCTTACGTTACATGCTATGGTAAACACAAACAAGTGCGCAGACAGACTGTGGCCTAGAATGAAGAGCAAGAATAAATACGACTGATGGGTCAACAATTTCCTAAACGTTTGCTTCTTCTCAGCGAGCACATTTTGAAGAAGTAAACCAGGAGTATGCTCGTCCTGAAAACAACAGCCAAAACAAGATGGCCACCAGCCCAATATGTTGTTTCCATTTAATCACCTGCTGTCGTCACGGTCGTTCTTTTGTAATGCCATGTATTCGGGAGGACACACAAAGTGTCACACACACACACACACACACACACACACACACACACACACACACACACACACACTCTCTCTCTCTCTCTCGGAACGGAATGGAAACAACTGACCGGGCTTGTCAGACCAATCTTGGTTTTGGAAGAGAGACGTCAAGTTGTTTTCTTTGAAATCTATGACGTTTTTCCTCACTGAGATGACGCATAATACATTTGACGTAATAACTTTGATACAATTCTTGCAATGAAAGCAGCCCCATGAAAATTGAAGTGTTGCTGCTGCGCAGTGTAAAGGTCGAATTAATACCGGCTCAATATGTTTAACAGACAAGTCTGCGCGGCGAACGTTTTTTTCACTGTGTTATGTCTGCTGCGCGCAAGGAATTGGTGTAACCAGTCTATGTGTGATTGTGACCTTTTGGTATGTTTGTGCATATTTGTTAATACCTGAATGGTACCGGGCTGCGTGTTTATAATTCAGTGTTAAAAGACTCGGCTACGGCTTGCGTATAATAATTTTAATCGAGTCATTATATATTCAGCTGTTAGCATTACGGCTGACTTTAATCTTTTAAAACCAGACTAAAAGCATTAGTCTCTGTGAGGGAGGGAAACCAACATAATGTTTCGTTGTTTTAATTGATTTGATGACGATTGATTTTGATGCCATACATCCCATATTTGCGTTAAAGACGACAAAATTATTTGATTTAAATAGTAACTAGATCAAGGTTTAGTCGCTCACTCACTCACTCACTCAAATTGTACTTAAGCTTCACCAAAATATTTTACAGTCTTTCATGCTTACTTTTCAGACAGCCTGAACTTCAACATGTGTGATGACGTGTCAGTAGAAAGACCCGGTGCCGTGTACCTCGCTTCTCCAGATTTCTTTGACCAGAAGGTCAGTAGCGACATCTGTCGGTGCAAGGTGATGACCACGGGTCTCCAGCTACAGGCTCTCTACATCAGTATTGATGACGACAGCAGTCTTAACATGACTTGTGACCAGTGTAATCAATACAACTTCAAACGACCGCCGTCTTTAACACTCGTCAACAGTGTTGAGTTTTATCGTGGCACAAACAACAATAGTGTCCTGGATATCAGTTTCCGTGATGTCAAACCATACCCGAGAAATCGTGTATGGCTCAAACTGAACGGTGAGTCCAGTGCTTTTCGGACTTCTGTAGGTTTAAAAAAAGGTCTGCGACTTTGGTATGATTGAGTCGTAACACAGGACTGTCAAGAAAGAAAATATTACCATAGGAACTATGTCATGCATTGGTAACAGTACGCGTCCGTGAGTATTTGTGTAACTTGTAACAATACTCATCGATATAAACCAAGCAGTTGGGTTTCCATGCAAGAATTCAGACTAAACTCACTTTTCTGTTTCAGGTACACAAAACGTTTCGGTCACATGCGACGGAAATATAACCACCACCGAAAGCCCATTGACGTCAGGTACCACCATCAAACCAGATGACCAGACTGCTTCTCCGCCAACACCGCCCACCGCTGAAACTTCCACAGTAACGTCTACAAACGATCCAACCACGTCTACACCCGAAACAACCAGCGTCACGAGTGCGTCTTCGCCAACATCGCCCACTACTGATACGTCCACATTAACATCTACAAACGATCCAACCACGTCTACACCCGAAACAACCAGCGTCACGAGTGCGTCTTCGCCAACATCGCCCACCACTGAAACTGTCACTGTAACGTCTACAAACGATCCAGCCACGTCTACACCCGAAACGTCTTCGCAAGGGCATCCAGACAACACAGAGGAAGGCAATACAGCACCCACTATGGACGCAAATGAGAATAGCTCATTCGGTACGAGTACATCTGACACCGTGCAGAACACAGTCACCGGCCGGAGCCAAGGTAGGTTTGACCACACGGGCACCAGTCCTGATGACGAGAGAGAGAGAGAGAGAGAGAGAGAGAGAGAGAGAGAACGAACGAACGAACGAACGAATCTTTATTTTCCAACGGTAAAAAAGGTGTTGGTCGTCAGACCAATTTTCAACCTTGCCGTTGCTAATACTACTCAAGAAAATGTAAAAAACAACAACTTTGGAATGAAAATGAGAGAGAGAGAGAGAGAGCCCTTACAACTGCTCACCACACAGTAAGGGCGTTGAAGAAGAAACAACAACAAGAAAATGAACACAACAACAACAAAAACAAAGCCACACACAGCCTTTTAGAAGCATGTGTGAAGCACGTGTGTGTGTGTGTGTGTGTGGGGGGGGGGGAACTAAATGATCCTATGCGTCGCGTGGATATCTTTAATTATCTTGTGTTGACAATGCAAGACGTGGGGGTAGACGTGGCTGGAAATTACAATTTCATTTTCACTGAGTGCGTCGGTGTTTTCGTGAGAATATACAATTTGGTATGTTCATGAAATTTTTAGTCATACATCACACCGTATGCCATGGTGTATTTTATTTTTAGTTTTAGAGGTAGTGGTGATTTTGGTGAATAGTATACTGATATCTTGACTTGAAAACAAAACTGAGATTTGCATGCATCTGAAAGTCCACTGTCTTTTCAGATACCCACGTCTATCCCATTGTTGGTGTGGTCGCGGGCGTGTTTGTGCTGGTCTGCTGTATCCTGATCGTCGTTTTCATATTAAGGTATTTATTGCAATGTTAAGTAGAAGATTTAACACACACACACACACACACACACACACACACACACACACACACACACACACACACACACACATCATGTCACAAGATAAACATCGACTAACATAATAAACAAACCTAGTTCGGATTTTTCTTCTTTCCAGTCAGTGTCTCAAACTTATAACTGGTTTCACATTCCCCTCTGAACAGACGCAAAAGACAAGCGCGAGAGGAACTAGAGATGAAGAACGTATACAATGTGTCAGCACAACTTGAGCCTGATCTTTCCACACCAACGGGCGTGTTCGGCCCACACGATGTCTGCGAGGTGGATCTTGACGAAGACCCGGCCCAGTCTGGCGTCAACTCACACTCAACCCGAACCCCAGAAAATGAGGTTCTGAAAGGGACACATACTTTCACTGGAGTTACACCTCCTGTACAATCTGGGCCCAAGAAAAGTGTTCACACAAACCAAGGGCCACCAGACATCGCAGAGAAAGGGACTCTCGACCAACCCGACCAGAAAGTACCAGAAAGTAAAAATCTCTATTTCATTCTAGAGCCCGAATACGAAGGAGAAGACCAGAGCGATGGTTCTTTGGCTGCAGGCAGGATGACAGAAGCAACCGCGCCAGACATCGCAGAGAAAGGGTCTTTCGCTCGAACCGGACAAAACGAACCAGAGAGTAAAAATCTCTATTTCATCCTAGAGCCTGAACACGAAGATCATAACGATAAGTCTTTGGCTGCAGGCAGGATGCAAGCCTCAGTGCCCGACGGAAACGACTATGACGATGAACGTTGCCACTACTACTCTGAGATCAAGGACGAAGGAGACGCAGAGCAAAGAATTGGTCCCGCAACAGCACCATCGTCCTCCAGAAGAGAGAAGGGACCATTAAATGCCGGGGACTATGAGGTGGTCGACCTGGGCTCTGACAATGGCGATGAAGAGATCACCAAACTGAAGGGTACTCCTGGACGAAATCCTGCTGCAGATTCACC
>JACVVK020000060.1:1152500-1210000 GCA_018292915.2 Batillaria attramentaria
GAATTTTCCGCACAAGTCCGACTTTTCTGCAGAAAACACAGTGACTGACGAAGGATGACAAAACAGCTGAGAAAAGGTGTTTTTTTTTGTTGTTGTTGTTTTTTTTCAGAAAGTCGGTTTCCAAACAGGATTGTGCCATTTTTTCTGCAGAAAACCAGTTTGTATTCACCATTTTTCTGTAGAAAAAAACTGCGATTTTGTTAGATTTCGCCAACCATACACGCTTTCTCATCGTAAATTGTTGTTTCATCGGACACGTTCAAACCACCGCAATACGCCCCGTGGTGAGTTTTCAATAAGTAATAATAATAATAATAATGAGTATTATATAGGCGCTTTACCCAATTTATGAATCGGCTCAAAGCGCCGCGAACTGAACCCAACACGCACGCTCACGTGAATCACACACATTCTTTCACACACCGGACATAAACACATTACAATCACGTGGTGCGAAGGGTCAGCTCAGCTATTTAAATTTCGGAATTTAGAATTGCATTTATTTTTCAAATTTGGTGGGCTGAACATTTCCAAAGCAGAGCTTTGGTCCATTCCACCCTGTGGTTACAGGAAAATACATAGGAGACATACGGGATTAGAAGAGTAATATGTAAACAGGCATTTTCCTTTTGAGAATTCTATGAGTTGTTTTGGCAGGATGTCTGACAAGTGATACTATTAACAGCTATTACACGTGTTTTCAGCATGACTGCTTACACACTACTGGTGGGTTTGCTTTTGGTACATCTGCGTGTTGGACTGACACAGTCAGGTAATTTGAAAGTATTATGTGTTTACAAACACACGGCTGGTAAACACATTAAAGCATTTTGTAAAAAGGTAGATTAAGGCAGTATACTCTTGAGCAGCGCTTTCTGAAATACAACTGATACCAATAATGGATTTCTTACCGTTGACATTACACACAGAGCCTGTCTGCAGACGAGTGCAGCCACACACACACACACACACACACACACACACACACACACACACACACACACACACACACACACACACACACACGGAGTCTTCTCTTGGGCACTTCACCTATTAATTTGTGCTTTTAGGTACCAGGTCAAACTGTACAGTGATTTCCGGACAGGGCGAGGTACTCCTGACCTGCGATGTTCCCGGCTCTCCGTGGTTTCATGTTGTCCGGGAGATCTACTCGGAAAATTCGACAGACAGCTGTAATCCCGAGCCTCTAAATGTAACTAGTGTGAGGGTGGATAGCACTGTTGGCCTGGTTGTTCACTGTGTTGGCAAACCGAAGCACCAGGAAACCCCAGAGAAACGATGCGTCGAAAGTGTATCGCTCCATCACGACCTGAATCAAAGCCAACAGTTCGTGAGCGTTGAGTACGAGTGTGTCCAGGGTAAGCACTTTTTGTTCCTGCATGCTGCACTTGCAATATTTATTATTGTTTAGTACGTGTCAAACCTTCTGACCTCGCATGAAACCGTCTGCCAGACGTTCCACCGCCTATTGCCTAAAAGGACGCGGTAACTGGTGGAGTAATGGTTAATCTGACGCTCCATGTTGCAATGCTGTTCTTTCTGTTCAACCACAAACCTGTTCCAAAAATCATGTAGACAAACTTCGTCTACTCGTATCATGAACTGTTAGCTATAGGACTGGCGATGAAACTGATCACGCGAAAATTAAAGACTTAGACTGTCTGATCATGAGGAGGACAAAGAACACAATTTATGTTGTTAGTTCCCTGAATATAAACCCTTTAAGTCTTAACAGCCCATGCAAAAATCGCAATTTTACTTGAAATCTTCAGCTCACTAGGGCTCAGTTGGTATAGTTCGCCCGTTAGGGGGTGCAAATGTATACCAGTCAATTCCTTCGATATTTCGCATAAAGTAAATTCGTAGAACGAAGTTAGCGGCCACGTGACTTCACCTCGCCAGACCCCGGAGTACATTTGCACCCCCTCCCGCATTGCGGGGATACAGTCGCCCCCGTTAGTGGACGACTGGAGTTTATTTGCCCCTCCTGCGCATGACTGGTATACATTTGCACCCCCTAACGGGCGAACTATACCGACTGAGCATCACTAGGAGCCACTTCAAGCCACTATTACGCAATCTGCAGCGGTCATGGGCCTGGCGGGGAAGGCCCACGCCTTGTGTAATAGTGACTGTTATTGTGTGCAGTGGCTTGTTCTTTTTAACAAGTCTTATCATATAAAAGGCGGGGGCGGCCGGGCTCGGGCTGTTAGGGCCCTCTCACACTAGCGTTACGCCCCGCGCGCAACGCTTGGCACATCGAGCGTGCGTGTCGCTACCCACGTCGCACGCGCGTGATCGAGCTCTCACACTAGCGTGACGTAGACAGCTACAAAAGTTTTTACGAGATGGCGTCGTACGGATCATCCGAAGAAGATGAAGTTCCTCTGCCAGGCTCATACTCGTTTCTGATTGGCTGATAGCAATAATTTACGCGCGTCATTGTCGCAAGAATAGAACATTTTCTATCGGCCCGCGACAGAGATTTTCGTTGCGGACGAGACGCGCAGCAAGGGGTCTCACACTAGAACGCGCGGGGAAACTTGATGCGTGCGACAGAAATCTTGCCGCGTCGCGCACGCTTGACGCTAGTGTGAGAGGGCCCTTAGGAGTGAAAGACCAGTGTTCGATGCATGCAGTGCTTGGCCACTCGTATGGATCCCCGTACAGTACGGATATGATCCACGTTCCAATATGCCGGTATCGTTGGGCCCATCACAAGGGGAGAGAGTTGTGCTCCCTGAGTTTGGAGGAAATTGTCTGTGTTCGATGCATGCAGTGCTTGGCCACTCGTATGGATCCCCGTACAGTACGGATATGATCCACGTTCCAATATGTATCGTTGGGCCCATCACAAGGGGAGAGAGTTGTGCTCCCTGAGTTTGGAGGAAATTGTCTGTGTTCGATGCATGCAGTGCTTGGCCACTCGTATGGATCCCCGTACAGTACGGATATGATCCACGTTCCAATATGTATCGTTGGGCCCACCACAAGGTGAGAGAGTTGTGCTCCCTGGGTTTGGAGGAAATTGTCTCTGTCCTTTCTACCATTTTGTTGTTGTTGTTCTTTTCTAAAACTGATTTTACGGTGACTGATTTATTGGATCCCTGCAACACTTGAACTGTGTCGAACAAAATTAATATGAAGTAGATCAAGATAGATCAGTAAATCAGTAACTTAATTATCTCTCTTAAAAAAAAAAACCTTTTACGGTATAATGCTGATTTTGCAGATGACTTGAACTTCAACATGTGTGATGACGTGTCAGTAGAAAGACCCGGTGCCGTGTACCTCGCTTCTCCAGATTTGTTTGACCAGGACGTCAGTAGCCACATCTGTCGGTGCCGGGTGATGGCTGCAGGCCTCCAGCTACAGGCTCTCTACATCAGTATTGATAATGACAGCAGTCTTAACATGACCTGTGACCAGTGTAATGAATACAGCTTCGAATGGGTTACAACTGTCGTGAACATTCTTCAGATTGCTGGTGGCACATATAACGACACTGTCCTGGACGTCAGTTTCCGTGATGTTGTTTCATCTCTGTTGTACCCGAGAAATCGTGTGTGGCTCAGACTAAATGGTGAGTTCAATCCGTCGCGTGTTTGATTGTTTTAAAAAAGTCTCTGACCATGACCACCGCGCAGATAAAAGATATTTCAAACAACAGACTGTGTAATGGGATGCGATTCGATAAATTACGCGTGCGTGGGTTATGGTATGACTTTAAATTACTAATAAATACTTTTTTTTAAATATCTTTTTTTCAGACTGGATCCATCCTCTGTTTCAGGTACACAAAATGTTACGGTTATGTGCAACGGAAATCTGACCACCACCAAAACCCCATCCACGCCAGGCTCTACCACCAAAACCAGTGGCACTGCTACATCTTCACCAGCACCGGCAACAACTAGAACTTCTACGGCAACGTCCACAAATGATGGAGTCTCGAGTTTACCCACGTCAACACCCGAAACAACCAGAGAAAGCACTACGTCTTTATCAACATCAGACACCACTGAAACTTCTTCAGCAACGTCTACAAGTGACGCAGCCTCGAGTCCAGCTACGTCTACACCCGAAACAACCAGTGGAACTGTTACGTCTTCAACAGCACCGGCCACAACTGGAACTTCTGCAGCAGCGTCTACAACTGACGCAGTCTCGAGTTTAACCACGTCAACACTAGAAGCAACCAGTGAGACTACCACGTCTTTGTCAACAACAAACACCACTGAAACTTCTTCAGCAACGTCTACAAGTGATGCCGCAATCCCAAGTCCAGCCACGTCTACACCCGAAACAACCAGTGACACAACTACATCTTCAACAGCATCGGTCACAGCAGGAACGTCTACAGCATCGTCTACAAACGATACAGTCTTGAGTTTAACCACGTCAACACTAGAAGCAACCAGTAAAACCACCAAGTCATTGTCAACAACAAACACCACTGAAACTTCTTCAGCAACGTCTACAAGTGATGCAATCTCAAGTCCAGCCGCGTCTACACCCGAGACAACCAGTGACACAACTACATCTTCAACGGCATCGGTCACAACAGGAACGTTTACAGCATCGTCTACAAATGATACAGTCTCGCGATTAACCACGCCTACACCCGATACAACCAGTAAAATAACTGCGTCTTTGTCAACACCAAACACAACTGAAACTTCTTCAGCAACGTCTACAAAAGATGCAGTTCCGAGTCCAACCACTTCTACAAGCGAAACGTCTCCGAAAGGGCAGGCAAACAACACCGCGAAAGGTAACTGTTGCAGTACAGACACAACAAGAGCTAGAGATACAGCGCCCACTACAAATGCAGCCGAAGGAAGTAGTTCATCCGGAACGAGTACACCTGGCTCAACAGGAGATACAAGGCTCACTACAGATGCAACGGAAAGGGGTAGTTCATCTGGAGCAACAGGAGATATAGGGCCCACTATAAATGCAACTGAGAAAAGTAGTTCAGCCGCTACGAGTACATCTGGCACAACAGGACACACAGGGTCAACTGCAGATGCAATGGAAGGAGGTAATTCATCCGGAACGAGTACAAAAAACAACAATAACGAAAAAACAACAACAACAAAAAAAAAAAACCAAAACGGAATGCACATGTTTGACAGGATTCTGAAACCTAACACTGCCAACTTTTACAGTCACACCTTTAATTAAAAATGTATCAATGTATATTGTGAGGGAAAAGCGAATCACTGCAACGCGTCATCTCTCATTTATTTCCTTGTCATTTCATGCGTTGATAGAGGGTTTGACGACAGCAGTTTCATTCTTTTATGAATGTAGCGAGCTATAGGAAACGCGGTTCACGGAATCATGATTTCATGAAAAAAAAGTGGGGAAATATACAGTGATATGCCGTCTGAAAATGATCATACCGCAAGGAACTGTCGTTATTCGTAATGACTGGTAAGGGAATAATTATTTTAGATCGATGACAAAATCCACGATCTTTTCAGATATCCGCATGTACGTCATTACTGGTGTGGTCGTGGCCGTACTTGTGGTGGTCTGCTGTATCCTGGTCGTCTGTTTCATCCTCAGGTATTGATTATGTACAACGTTCAAGTCTCCATCCGTATGACAGGCATAATTACGCAACAGCGTGTGAAAAGCTTTTCATCGAATGCGCTGACTCAAAGTCATTATAGGGTCACAATAAAGGGTGGGGTGGGTGGGTGTTTGGGGGTTTAACGTCCTTTTCCACCACATACGGGTGATATCAAAGACGGGGCAACGATGCAAAAGCCAGCAGAAATATTTGGCCCCAGCCGGGATCGAACTCACGACCCGAGCATTAGAAGTTCAACGCTCTACCATTCGACCACCCCGGCTCCCGGGTCACAATATAGCATCTTGGGCCATTGTGGTGACTCTGGCCGGCGTATTATGTTATTCTAGAAGTGTACCACGTACAGAGCAGAAGACGTTATTTGGTTGCGGGCTGAGAACCAGCTAGACGGCGCGGATAGGTGACTATTGTTAGAAGCGCTGGCTACTGCTAGTCTGTGGGACCGTAGGCTCAAAGAAAGTCGTATTAATTTTCTCTAATATTAATAGCCACAAAGTCACAAAAACGGTCGAAATGCAGGGGCGCCGGAACCGGGGGGGGGGGGGGGCAGGGGGGGGGGGGGCAAGAGTGTCTTTTTGCCCCCCCCCCCCCCCCCTGGAAAATCAGGTGACTATGGCAAGAGGGGGGACAAAGCCATGGTCTTGCCCCCCCCTTCCCCTACCTCTCCCCTACCCCTCTTCCTGCTCTCTCCCTCATCCCACCCAACAGAGAACTGTTTTTGCAGACCGAAGGCTGTCCGCTCCTCTGATTGCCCCCCCCCCCCCCCCGGTTTTCACTTTTTTTCGGGCAATGTCCTTCTTTTCAGTGGCTCCCTGGTTCGTAAAGGTTTTTTTTTTTGTCTGTGCAGCATCTGATCCCCCCCCCCCAGCTGTTCACTTTCTTCGGGCAACGTTCCCCCCTCCGAGATTCTGCCCCCCCCTCCCCCCAACATCTTCCGGCGCCCCTGAAATGGCCGAATGAAACATCCTTCTATATGGCAAACAGCATTAGAGCTTCAAAAGCGGCAGTTTTCCATAATAATAATAATAATAACTGAGTATTGTATAGGCGCTTTACCCATTTCATGAATCGGCTCAAAGCGCCGCAAACTGAATCCAACACGCACGCTCACGTGAATCACACGCAAGGGTCAGCTCAGCTATTCAAGTTTCGGAATTTAGAATTGCATTTTTTTTTTCAAATTTTGTGGGCTGAACATTTCCAAAGCAGAGAGGGAGGAAGCCGGAGTACCCGGAGAGAACCCCCGACGATCGGCCCGAATGATCGGTGCTACATACTCCATCTCAGCGGTGTTACGAACATAGAAGATTTGAGTACTAGATATTGAAAAAGAGTTATGTCACAGCAGAAACGTCCATCGACGTCTAACGCACAACTCAGTACCCGGTTCTTCTTCCTCCCAATCTCTGTCTCGAACCAGTCACTGATTTCTTCGATGTTTCTTCCGTACAGACGCAAAAGACAAGCACGAGGAGAACTCGAGCTTATGAACCAGTTCAACATGTCAGCAGAGTTGGACCCTGACCACAAAGAGGAAGACCGTATCATGCACGACAACGTTGCTTATCAGTCGTCGGCTGCTTTTGACGCAGACGACGGTGCTAGACAAAGGAACAGTACTGTGAGTAATTACGATGAAAATAAGGACGAAGACGACTCTGACGATGAAGACGCGGTGATGGTGGACAACCTGGTCTACCAATCTTACAATGCGGCCTCCATAGACTTGAACCGGAACAAGCATAATCCACAGTGCGCACAAGAAGCAACGGACAAATAGAGCGGCGATGAGCACAAGCTTAACCACGGGACAAGAACAGAGAATTTTCGGGTGAATCAGATAATTTTGCACCGGCGTAAGAACCGGCAGGGCAGGGGGGGGGGGGGGCGTTTGCCCCCCCCCCCCTCCACCGCCTGTGTTGGATGTGGAGGCGAGTGGAGGAAAAACGAACCAAAAGCATAAAAAACAAAACACAAGAAAAAACACACACACACACACACACACACACACACACACACACACACACACACACACACGAACGAAAACCGTTAACAAAATTATGAAGGTATGCATCAGCACGTTTTTGTATTCTTCACAATGTAATATCAGTTAACAGATGTACTTCGCATCCAGTTCGTGAAATCGGAAAAATTCTTCCCAGTTTTCCTCTCTAACGCCAGTTTTACTTCCATGATTGCTCTGTCGAGATATTCCACCTGCTGGTCAGAAAACACCGCCAGTTGCATCTGCTCCAGTTTCTTCTTTCTGTGATGCGACCCTTCCCGCCTCTGCACAACGCAGCTGATTTGGGGCGTTACCGACGGTTCGTTCAGGAACCGGAACAGCCGTCGAAGCTCTTCCTCCAGGTTGGTGACCAGCCGGTGATAGACAAGAACGTACACTGGGACTTGGCTGTCCGCCCAGCTTGTGTAGATGTCACGCCATCTTCGCATGTACATTGTCACGAACGTTGGCCAACCTAGTAAAACAAACAACACACTCCCCTTGTAAACCTGTTCTTTGACATGATCGCTCACAATCAGATCGTAATCGTAACTCAAACTCCCACATGTACACATTTATCACGCAAGTTGTAATACGTGCAGCGAACTTTAGAAGCGCCAGAGGAGTTGACTTTGCTTTGGTTCATTGGGTTTATTAAACGGGCGAATTGCAGCTTTGCTGAACCAGCTTATGTATGGTATGGGTAGACTTCTCCTCGGCGCACATATCCATCTCTACTGAAATGCTCATGGTGCCGCAGGGCTGGAGGACAAAGCAGTGAAAGCCTGCTACCGCTAAACGCTACTTTATGTGCAAACCTCCACCATTTTATTCACTGTGGTGAGTGCGACAGTTTTTTTTTCAGTTTACCACGACACCGACCACAGCCTACTTTTCTTCGAAAGATGAACGTGGGATTTTTAGCGAGAACATTTGATATGTGTGCGTGCGTGTGTACAGGAAGGCGAGACAGGCACCGTAAACGAGTCTGAATTTGACTCAGTTTGGTAAGGAAAAAGCCCACCATATTCCTGCCCGCCGTGGACTCGAACCAGGCAGGTCAGGATCCGAAGACCTTAACCACTAGACCAAATTCCGTGTCAGGAAAGCACAGTTTCGATCGTGAGAGTACCTGTACGCTAGAAATACTTTTGATACAATGTAATTTACAGTCTGCGCGAGGGGTCGAACATTCAAATTCTACGACCGTTACACTATTAGTGCACCCAGGGTGGTCGCCTCTATTGGTTCAATGCCAGCTTCTTCTTCTTCTTCTTCTTCTTCTGCGTTCCCTGTTCTGGACTCTGCCTCAGATGATTAGGTTTGTGGTCTTTATATAAGCAGTGGTCTTCAAGAGGTCTGTTTTGCTGCCCCAGAGTTTCTCTGCCAGTGTGGCTCCGTTCGGCCAGTGTTGTGTCCTTGCTTCTTTGGAGAGGGGGCAGGAATGCGGAATGTGTTCCGGGGTTTGAGGGGCTGTTCCGCACGGACAGTCTGGTGAGTGTGACAGCCCAAGGCGGCACAGGTGGGCACGCAGTCTGCAGTGTCCAGTTCGTAGTCTGAAGATGGTGGTCTGTTCATAGTTCAATGCCAGCATTACAGATGCTGTCACTGTGCAGGTGTCTAAGGGGTGTGATGGTAGATACCACAGAAACAGCACACAACGACCTGTGAGCATTTTGTAGCATTAGCCTCTTTCACGTTTTCCGGACGGAACGAAACAATAGCAAGAATATGATGAAGTCTTTCTACACTAATGCTACCATCGTACATACGTCTGGCGCAATCTGCCTTGCACCCGTGATGACACTACCATGTGGGCCAGATCATTTTATACTTAGGGAAAGTGTTGCTTCGATGTTGTACATCATAGACCCCCCCAACCCCCACCCACACACATACACACCACCACCACCACCACTACCACCCACCCACCCCTTACCCACCCACCCCGTCCCCCCGCCTCCCCCTAAAAAAAAAATATAAAAATACAATTTAAAAAGCATGATATTTACGACAGAAATGCTTGAACGTATTTCGCTGGAGTCTGTAAAGTTCACAAAAATGTCTGTTAAAGTTTCTGTTTTGTCGGGGATAATTCCCAGCACGAAGGCCACGCCGCACACTGGCAGAGCGTTGGACTTCGAATGCTCGGGTCGTGAGTTCGTATCCCGGCTCCGGCCAAATATTTGTGCTGGCTTTTTCATCGTTGCCCCGTCTTTGATATCACCTGTGGTGGAAAAGGACGTTAAACCCCCAAACACCCACCCACTCACCCACCCACGCCGCACACAGCAGGACCAAAGCCAAACTAACACTTTCCTGTAGGACCCAGAGATCTGATGCGTGAAAAGAGACCAGTACCGAAGTCCGAGACAAGCTGAGACTAAACGATTAGTACTAAGTGCACAAGCTGAGGCTAGGGTGGGTAGGTTTTTATGTGTTAAACGTCCTTTTTCCACCACGTGTAGCTGAGGCTAGGGCAAATCTCCCTACATGCATCTAAAGATAGAAATGAACTCTATCTGTCTGCCTGTCTGACCGATCACGGGTTACTGGTCCACGCGGAGTAAATCCATTTAATAACTCCAATGTTCAGTTCGGCGACTTTGCATCGATTACCTCCCATCGCGCGAAAGGTGATATCAAAGACGGCTCAACGAGAAAAAGGCCAGCACAAATATTTGGCCCCAGCCGGGATTCGAATTCACCACCTGAGCACTGAGATTTACAAGCGCTCTACCATTCGGCTATCCCGGCTCGCCGGCAAAGCAGGGTACATCTGCTGGTCACAAATGTGCGCTGATGACAGTAATCAGTCTGAGACCAGAGCACAGTCTCAAACTAGTCTGATCTCTTTTCATGCATGAAACCCCAGGCACATACTCATGCAACGGAGACCACTCACGAGTCGTGAAACTTTCAGTGGTAGCGTAATAATGGTGAACAGATTGGTTCGGTCCATTCCCTTGTCGGTTGAACTCGGCTAAAATGGCTTCATACGGATTTCTGATGAGTAGCAGACAGCGGTCAGGGTTGAGTTTGTAGGCGTCAGGTCCTAAGTGAGCTTTAACCACCACCACCCGACGTCCACACTTGTGAGTCCAACAACGGTTCGCCGTCTCATATTTAAAACCAGGAGTGTACACAGTACCCGTCTTCAAACCTGCACACAGTCAACACAGGAGATCTCCATATAATGTCCTTATTTTCAGGCTCTTCTCCCCCCCCCCCTCGCCCCCCCCCCCACAGGCACCCTCACCCACACACACCCTCCCCCCCTTCCACCCACCCCCCCCCCACCCTGTTATCTTAAACCTATTGCGCGTTTAAAAATATCACTTTAAAATAATTGATGGGCAGGAATTCTTTAAATGGACAACTCTTTTTGAAGTTATCTCGTGTTTGTATTCGTGTGTACTTTCTCTTTGTATGTATTTGTCCAGGTGTGTGTATATGCGTACTTCAGTACAAGTGTCGATGAAAGTGTTTCTGACGTCAGATTTGGGTAAACTATGTAAGCATCTTCACATTCACTGCGGTTTGCAGTACACTTTTCTTAAACTGAATTCCTTTCCAGCAAAGAAAACAAATGATGACATTGTACTTAAATATTACACAACACAGTTGCTTGTGTGTGTGTGTGTGTGTGTGTGTGTGTGTGTGTGTGTGTGTGTGTGTGTGTGTGTGTGTGTGTGTGTGTGTGTGTGTGTGTGTGTGTGTGTGTGTGTATTACTCACGGTCGAAAAGAATCAAAACTTGATAAATGCAGGAAGTGATAATCATAGACTTCTGAAAATTTGTAATGCACAAGAGTACACACAACACCGACAACATTACCCGCCCAGACCCCCCTTTTCCCCCCTCTACACACACACACACACACACACACACACACACACACACACACACACACACACACACACACACACACACACACACACACACACACACACACACACACTTCACCTAGAAAACAACAACAAACAAAACAACAAAAACAAGAGAAAGGACAAAATCTGTTACGCAATAATTTCTCAGTCGCGGTTAATTTTCGAACAAAAAAAAAATAAATATTTAAAAAATATATTGAAAAAAAATGTAAATATCTCGACCGGCTGCTCACCGCACTCTACCACTTGTTCGACTTTCTATCCGCTAACAACAGAAAGGGATGATGTCAGTGAACTGAAACACTGAGCAATACGTATGTCACCTGTTGCGGTGGTGAGCAGGTATCTCATCCACGTGTTACCAGAACCAGGGAAACTGGCCAACACCGACACCCTCAGATCCACGGGAGACTCGATGATCCGGGCATGTCCACACCCTGTCACGTCCTGTGACTTTGTCAGGTTCCTACACACACACACACACACACACACACACACACACACACACACACACACACACACACACACACACACACACACACACACACACACACACACACACGCACGCACGCACGCACGCACGCACGCACGCACGCACGCACGCACGCACGCACGCACGCACACTTTTTTTAAAACATAGAATATTATTATAATGTATGGTTGGTCATATTTTGATAATACCATACTGCTTGGTAACGTTAATAAATCAACTTAAGAGAACGGAACATTTCATTTTTTTTTTAATTTGACTTTGGCAGGTTCCAAAACTCACTCACACACACACACACACACACACACACACACACACACACACACACACACACACACACACACACACACACACACACACACACACACCTGCTATTTTAAACCTATTGCGCGTTTAAAAATATCACTTTTCTTTTCGCCACATAAGAGTGGTACCTGGGTGATACCAGCGAAGAAGGGGTTAACAGGAGAAAGCTGGCTAGCACAAGTGTAAGGCTCCCAAAATTAATGGAACTGGAACTCGTGACACACACACACACACACACACACACACACACACACACACACACACACACACACACACACACACACACACACACACACACACACACCAGTCATGGCAAGTATGATGTCAGAGATATTTGCACAGACCTGTACGTCCTCAAAGGCAACTCCATCTCAGGACCCACTTGGGCCCCTCTTGGGTTTGGTGGGTAATTGACAATATCAGCAGCTATAGCGCTCGAATGTAACGTCTGTAATAGATATATAGCGTGATGTTACACGTATTCACGCAGATACGATTTATATCAAACCACATGGACCTCCATACCATCATCATACCATCATCCCCATCCTCATACATAATAAAAGACTTCTAACGCTCGGTCGTGAGTTCGTGTCCCGGATGGGGCCAAATATATGTGCTGGCTTTTTCATCGTTGCCCCGTCTTTGATATCACCCGTATGTGGTGGAAAAGGACGCTAAACCCCCAAACACCCACCCACCCCATGCATAATAAAATTGTCTCTGCTTCCGAGCCCTCTATGGATTCTACCCATGACTTGGGAGGAATACCACTGGAGCTGGCAAAGAGCTGGGGAAGCCGGGGGGGGGGGGTGTTTGGGGGTTTAACGTCCTTTTCCACCACATAGGGTGATATCAAAGTCGTGGCAACGATGAAAAAGCCAGCACAAATATTTGGCCCCAGCCGGGATCGAACTCACGACCCGAGCATTAGATGTCCAACGCTCTACCATTCGACCACCCCGGCTCCCCGGGGAAGCCAAGGAAAAATTTAAAGCAGCAACAACAACAACAACTACAACTACAACTACAACTACAACTACTACTACTACCACCACCACCACTACTGCAACAACAACAACATCAACAGTCCGACAGAGACCATTTCAGCAATAAAGTCTCTGAGTACTGAGATCTGAGGGGGAAATACTGCCGCTTACAAAGCTCTTAGGCTGTCTGCCAAATGAGTAGATGTTCCTTTTGGTCACTGCCATCATTTTACGGCTTCTAATAGTAGAGCAACATGACGTTCTTTGCCCTAGCGCTTCCACACCTGCAACTGCACAACTACACGTCGATCGACAAAGTCGCTAAAAATATCGTTGGTCTTCAGACCACAACCAAATAACGTCGTCTGCTCAGTACCCCGTACGCTTCGACGTGCGTAAAACAACATTAATATTATACGCCAACCAGTCACCAAAATGATTTCAGATGCTATACTGTGTTCGAGGTTACTGATTCTGATTCACGGATTAAACGCATAGAACTTTTTCACATATTCCAACGTACTGAGATTTCAAATACTCACTTTTGTTCGGTAGACGTAAGACATTGCAAGTAAACCAGCAGCATAAACCGTCACAGTGAAGACACCAGGTAGGCAGCGAAAGTTCATTTTCCTAGATTTGAAACGTTCAAGGTGAGTAGCAATACTTCGTTTTCCCAAAATTAACATGGAATGTTCTGGGTTAGTGGCAATACTTCATTTTCCTACACATGAAACGTTTGCCTTTGTCTCTTAAAAGCCCGAACCCAACCGACCCCTGCCCCCTGTACGATCACTTAGGAATCTCCCTACTCTGTTACAGTTCAAGGCACACCTGTTTCGGCAAGCTTTGAACTAAATTTTTTACTGTATCCTCCCCTGTATCCCACGTCCGCCGTGTGTGTGTGTGTGTGTGTGTGTGTGTGTGTGTGTGTGTGTGTGTGTGTGTGTGCGTCGGTCTGTGTGTGTGTGTGTGTGTGTGTGTGTGTGTGTGTGTGTGTGTGTGTAGCGCGCACTGAGTGCTCCGGCTCTTGGGCAGACTTTCTGCGCCATACAAGAACAATTTATTATTATTATTATTATTACTTGATAAGACTGGTTAAAGAGAACACATTACACCACTCGCCAGTGCAAACTTTCAGTGAGTTAACTATGAGTGATTTACGTCCAAAAATATAGTAATGAAAGAGAGAGCGAAAGTGTGAGTTATGGCTTTCCATTACCCACTCAGCGGTTTTCGAGTTCACAAAAACACACTCCAGTTACGTCATCAATCAGAAGGCGCGTCATTTCAAACATTTGGAACTCATACGTCACGGCCAGTGCACAGTTATTTTGCTCACTTTTGGGGTTGATATATTATTTTCCTTGGATCACCTAAAAAAAAAACTTAAAAAAAACTGATCGCACAGAAAATTCTCTGCGAATTATTTGCGAGTGCACTTTTGAATGTCACTACATGAGCACATGCTTTGGGTGATATTCTTCTTAACATCAATCAATTTCAACTGCCCTACGGATCATTTCCTCACAAGTCAGTGCGCAGAATTTTGAGGGGGTACAAAAGTCACTGGTCACCCTACCAGAAAAATAAAATGTCGCAGAAAATGTATGCGACTAGAGCAGTAGAGGTAAGAGTCTGAATGCTCGTGGTATAAACAGCTTACATGATTAGTTCGAGTGGTTCTACGGCGAAAGACTAACCCCGAGATGGTTCGATTGTTTGCGTAGCTACCTCGCCGGAGGCTCGGTAGCTACGCAAACAGTCGAACCATCGAGGGGTTAGTCTTTCGCCGTAAACCACTCGAACTCATCACGTAAGCTCTATGTCTTCATACCAATTTGAAGTAGCGTACCTACATTTTCATCATGCATCATTCTCTCGTCACCGCACGCTGGAGTCTGAAATCACTTAGGCCGAACTGAAGAGTAGGCTGAACAGTTTCGCTTTGACATTTAATGTATTCCTACGCACAAGATCTCTGAAATCTTCAAAGAAGGCAGCTATGATTCCTGAGGCTAATAGGGATTATAATTATATGCATTGTGTTCTTTGATTCAGCGAGATGAAAGATCTCTTTAATCTTCACAGAAGGCTCACACGAAAAGGAAATGAGAAATCTTTCAAACACAAGCTACGGTTTAGCAAAGTTGCTTGCAATACATAGGTTAAAGATACGCGTGGCTGGTTTTCAAAAGATCAAGAGATATCACAGAGAACATGGTTTGTGCAGAGAGGGAGACCTTCTTCCCATGACTATTGATATTTTCATCACTACTGAGGACAAATGTAAGATGCTCCAGGAAATAACGGTACGGTTTAGTAAACGCGTTCAGCATTTTTATGACGTGTGTGTGTGTGTGTGTGTGTGTGTGTGTGTGTGTGTGTGTGTGTGGGTGTGTGTGTGTGTGTGTGTGTGTGTGTGCGTGCGTGCTTGTGTGTGCGTGTGTGTGTGTGTGTGTGTGTGTGTGTGTGTTATCCTCCAGCTGGCATAAATGTTCCGAATCAAATTGGTGTTTTGTTTTTTTCTCGATATATGGTCGGCAGTCTAGTGGTTAAGACCTAGTCACCAATGCTAGAGGTCAGGTTCGAGCCCCACCCGGGGCGAAGAATGTTTCTTTCTCATACATGGCGCCGTTCATTCGGGCCGACAGTAGCGGTTCTCTCCGGGTACTCCGGCTCCCCCCACACCCCCCTATGGTTTGGAATTGTTCAGCCCACAAAATTAAAAAATAAATGCAATTCTAAAATTCGGACACTTGAATTGCTGAGCTGGCCCTTGGCACCACGTGATTATAATGTGTTCACGTCTAGTGTGTGAGAGAATGCGTGTGATTCACGTAAGCGTGCGTGTTGGGTTTAGCTCGCGGCGCTTTGAGGGGAGCCGGAGTGATCGAATGGTAGAGCGTTGGACTTCTAATGCTCGGGTCGTGAGTTCGATCCCGGCTGGGGCCAAATATTTGTGCTGGCTTTTTCATCGTTGCCCCGTCTTTGATATCACCCTATGTGGTGGAAAAGGACGTTATACCCGCAAACACCCACCCACCCACGGCGCTTTGAGCCAAATATTTGGGATAAAGCACCTATGTTAACGTGCCTATTATTATTATTATTATGTTATTTATAAATACAACTCACTTAACTGTATGTCCGATCAATAAAATAACTGAGTCTGAGGCTGAGTCTGAGAGTCCTTGGTGTTGCGTAAAGAGATTCTTTATTTTCAAGTTTTATTTCCTTCACTGTACAGTGTCAGATAAGATAGGACATAAGAGAGATAATTAGCTGTTATTCCCCACCAAACTGTTGTATACTGACTCGCAAATCAACCCTGAGCTTTAGCGAATTGTGTCTTGAATCAAAATACGAGTCGGTATACCACAGCTTGATGGGGTGTAAATGCTTTATCGTCCTTTTTAGGGGGGCCAATTGATGGTATATTTTGAACGTTTAGCCTACTAAAAACTGACAGTTGAAAGCGGCTGCACATAGCAGACGAACGAGTTTGCATGTCGGGAGCTAGATCACGACGCCGACAGAATAAAATGCGCCTTTTTATGCTGGCAAGACGGTGTCAATTATCTCATTAACTCAAATCGAAACAAAAAAACACGTTCTAAACTTCAACTGAAGACAAACAAACATGCTAACTCTTTCAAGGAAATGTAAATTTGCGAGGTGAATTCGAAACCGATCAAGCACAGCTCAGTCTGTTCACGTTTTGCACGGGAGTCTTCCTGTCGCGATTCTTCACGAAAAATGAAGCTTTGTGAGTGCTTATTCTAAAAATTTTAGTACATGTACACCGGTTAACGTGTCCTTCCGCCAACAGCTACATTTCATAACTGCATGCTCGATTCAAACGATTCAGGAAGCGTAAGAATCACAGTTATATGCCACACATACCGCAAAAAGGGAGAACTGCAACAACAAACTATAGATTACATAATGCGTGTGTATCGGGCAGCAAGGCAACAACCCGAAAAGATTTTCTACGAAACAAAGAATAAAGAATAAAGATTGAAAAGAAAGTGATAATAAACCAAACATATTACCGATCAACCTTCGTTAACATTTACGGAGGAATAAAAGAACAACTTAGTGACAACAAACAATTTAAGATCTGTAAATAAATAAAGCCGATCTATAGTCTGTTGACATATTCGAAGCAGTAGCACACGCAGAATACCAAAAAATGACCAAGTGTGACAAAATGGAAGTGCAGATCTTTTCTCAGTCAAAACTACTTCAAATGGCTAATTCCATCTTCAAATGGCGAACTGTGTTTTGGAACAGCTTCGCTCGTAACTGCGCATGTACGCTCGAAATACTTTATCTTGATGATTAGGACAGCTCTTAATGCGATACAATGTTGTTTACACTTTGCGCGAGCGGTCGAACATTCAAATTCCACGACTGTTGTAACACTAGTCGAGCGCTAAGTGTGGTCGCCGCGTCACCGAGTACGTTTCTGTTGGCTCAGTGCCAGCATTACAGACGCTGTCACTGTCCAGATGTCTGAGTGATGCGATGGTTACGCCTCTGCTGAAACATCTACATTGGCTCCCTGTTAAATTCCGTTTCCAGTACAAAATCGCACTTTCGCATTCCGTTTCTTCGAGGGTTCTCTTCCTCCCTACCTGTCGGCCTTACTCTGTAAGTATCAACCGTCGCGCACCCTGCGTTCCGCTAGCGAAAAACTCCTCACAATTCCGAAGCGTAACATGAAAACTGCCGGAGAGCGCTCTTTCAGCTTTTTAGCCCCGACTGTCTGGAACTCTTTGCCAATCGAACTCCGCCTTCAGACCTCACTGCCTCTGTTTAAATCGCATCTGAAGACCTATCTCTTCCGCCAAGCCTTTGATAGCTAAACCTCTGTTAAGCCTCAGTGTCTGTGTGCATCATGAGTTCATTGCACTGCCAAATTGTATGTAAGCGGAGGGGATGTAAATAGCGTGTGTGTGTGTGTGTGTGTGTGTGTGTGTGTGTGTGTGTGTGTGTGTGTGTGTGTGTGTGTGTGTGTGTGTGTGCTTTAAGCGCAGCGAGTCCTTGAAGCTGGAGAACGGCGCTATATAAAAGCCATGTATTATTATTATTTTATTAGTATGGTAGATACCACGAAAAGCTCAGAACGATCGTTGAGCACAAAACTAGTAGCATTAGGCGCTTTAAAAGTTTGCCCTAGTGCACTAGCTGTCACTAGTTCAATGTACAGAAATGGATTTGCCGTCGACTTTGCCAATATGAATAACTATAATTAGCAGGGAAAGACCAGAGACAGAAACCAGATTTGCCTGTAGCCGACAGTATAAGCTTACATGGAATATAAAATGTGTTGCTGCACACCACATGCGACAGCACTACACGCCACGACCGACACTGACTCCATCACCCCCCTTACAACATCACTACATCCCGCGTTCGACACAGCTACACCCCAGATGTGACATTACCGCACCCCAGTTATGACACCTGTACACATACAAACCACACCACCACACCCAGAGACACTGTAATACATCTTAAAACAACAATGCACTTTGACGCCAACACTCTGCTGTTGTTCGTGGAGAAAGCTTGCACAGTTGTCTCCCTGTAGCCGCGGTCACCTCAATGTACGTTTCGTCAGTGCAGACATATCAAAGAGAACATGCACATATTCAAACCAAGCACACTCTGTGTGTGTGTGTGTGTGTGTGTGTGTGTGTGTGTGTGTGTGTGTGTGTGTGTATTCAGTGTGTGTGTGTGTGTGTGTGTGTGTGTGTGTGTGTGTGTGTGTGTGTGTGTGTGTGTGTGTGTGTGTGTATGTGTTCGTTCGGTTTACAATAAGAATAAAGTTCTGTGTGTGTGTGTGTGTGTGTGTGTGTGTGTGTGTGTGTGTGTGTGTGTGTGTGTGTGTGTGTGTGTCTTTGAGACACTCGACTCGAATTTCCCTTGGCGATAATAAAGTATTTTGGTCGATGCAAAGATTAATTGTTTGATTTTTCTCCCCTGCAGGTCACTGTACCGATGTATACAAAGATTGGCCGAGGAGTGAACGAGCACAAATAAAAGACACGACACAAGCACAAAGGAAAACCCCAGGGCTAAAGATAACAACACACACACACACACACAAAACACAGCTAGTACATGCAATACTATTGAAGCTGAATTTTTTTTTTACATGCAGTTATACACGAGGTACGTGCATTGGCCAAGGGCAAACTCTAAAATGTCCCACTACACAAAGAGAAAACTGAACACTGCCAGACAACAGAATGTCGCTCCCATCCACAGTGGCGTGGACACAACGCCCGTCCATTCCATGAGCAGCCCGGTCCACGGGTAAAGAATGCAGTAAGCCAGAGGAATCATAGCGGTCACTACAGACATGGCCATTCCGACCCTCCCGCTGCCCCCTTTCTCGTCGTCAGCCTGTAGAGAAAAGTAAACACATCATACATGCAATCAAAGCTAATGCTTGCTCTTAACTGGGCACAGTGCGCGAAACACACATGTGCACATCACAGTCATTGCGCTACACGATACAGGTTGGGTGGGGGTTTGGGAGTTTAACGTCCTTTTCCACCACGTAAGGGTGATATCAAAGACGGGACAACGAGAAAAAGGCCAGCACAATAACAACAAAACAGACAAAATAAAATGAAATTTGGAGAAACAACTTTGTTCCTCCGCCGTTCCTCCTTGTTTATCACTGAAACCTGCTGCAGCGCGTAGCAAAATCTGCCCCATCCCATAAAGTTGTTTCTGTATAGAGAAACGGGAGTGGATTTGGGTTAAGTGGCTTTCTGGCCTAAACAGAAAGCAGACTAGCATTACTCAAGCGAGGCCTGCGCGGAAAGGAGACATTCATGTTTTTTTTTTGTTTTTGTTTTTATAACGCAGGTATGTGCCCTTGAATGGTCCGTGCGTTGTAATTTTTGTTTCTAGATTGAATCATTTTTAAAGGGGTGACAATGACTCCTGAGGCTAATAGGGAATATAGGCAGTATAAGGCCTCGTGCAATTGTGTTCTTTGACCACACAGTCGGATTGACACCATTCATCACCTCGTTCTGTATGATGTCATTGGTAGCTGCGTAAGGCACGCCGTATAGGCACGTGCGGTGCATGCCGGCCACAACACACAGCAGGAAGAAGAGCTCTATGCGCGCAGTCACGGCCAGCAGAACCATGCAGCCGCCAGTCACAAGCTGCACCACGACAAACTCCACCTTGTAACCTACAGGACATGTTTAGAGGCCAAATGTATCAACTGTCACAATACACCTTGTGGCCAGCGACAGGACTTCACCATTGCTAACACCTGCTGCATACACCGGGCGGTCGGTGGTCTAATGGTTAGGAGACTTGTCACCAATGCGAGAGGGCAGGGGTTCCAGTCCCACTCGGGGCAAAGAATTTTTCCTTCTCGTATGTGGCATTGTCATTCGGGCCGATCGTCGGGGGTTCTGTCCGGGTACTCCGGCTTCCTCCCCCTCTGCTTTGGAAATGTTCAGCCCACTAAATTTGAAAAATAAATGCAATTCTAAATTACAAAATTTAAATAGCTGAGCTGACCCATCGCACCACGTGATTGTAATTTGTTCATGTCCAGTGTGTGAGAGAATGCGTGTGATTCACGTAAGCCGATTTATGAAATTGGGTAAAGCGCCTATACAATACTTATTATTATTATTATTATTTTACAATATAACTCTTAAGAGTCCAAGCCCGACCACCCCCTGCCCACGATATGATATAACTGGTTAAAAAGAACAAGCCACTGCATGCCAGTAGGAGCCACTTGAAGCCACCATAGCAAGGCGTGGGCCCTCCCCAATAGGCCCGACACCGCTGCACATTACGTTATAGTGACTTCTAGAGCCATATTCCCATCCGCTGCCTTCCATAACCACTCTCCTTCATATCCATATCCACTCATTTCTTTCCATATCCATATAAACTCCTTTCCATATCCGTATCCACTCCATATCCACTCCATTCCATATCCACCTCTTTCCATGCCCATATCCACTCCATATCCTTGTCCATATCCACTCCTTTCCATATCCATAACCACTCCTTTCTTTATCCACATCCACTCCTTTCTGTATCCATATCCACTCCATTCCATATCCACATCCTCTCCTTTCCACATCCATATCCACTCTTTCCTATATTTCTCGTTTCTATACCGTATCCACTCCATTCCACATCCACATCCATTCCTCACCCCATAGAGGTGAAGTTGAAAATGGCCATAACTCGAAACCTTGTTGAATCTCATTCATAAATTCGGCTAAAATGTAATCAGTGTCTAAATACAAATTCAATCCGGCAGGGACGTGGGGGTAGGGGGGGGGGGGTGTTCGGGGTTCGGAAGGGTAAAGCCGGAACTCGGCACGTTCTGATTTTCCCAGGCCGGAATTCCGGCCACAGCCGGAAAAGTGGCACCCCTGAGGGTTTGGAAACAAACAAACAAACAAACAAACAAACAACAAAAACCCCACGTGGCCATACATACCAATTGCGGCTAGTATCCGAGTGTGCACCAAGCTGATCAGCAGATAGGTGACCATGAAGACCAGTATACCCCAGGCCACAGTTCGAACCCCCGTCAAATAGTTTGCCAGATCGTCACTATCCACATCTGCCCGGGGATCCCCTCCATACACAGCCTTGCCCACGTAATCGGAAATAAAGTAGGTAAACATGTAACTGGCACCCATGGAGAAGCACATGGCAGAGCAAATAAAAACGACCTTACACACAAATCTCCTCACAGGACAAATCCAGTCGTCTCGTTTTTTGTGTGGCCGAGGAGTGTCAGTGTTCCCTGCTGGCGATTCTTCTGTCTGTTGTGGAACTGATTCATCAAGTTTGTAGGATGTTTCATAAGACTTAAGCGAACTCTTGCCCTTCACTGTCGTACCAGCGGCACTCTCGCTCTTTGTGTCGTTGGTGACTTCTCGAGATGCTGCTGCCACAATGCTGCTCGGACTATCGTCGGCTGAGCACTGCCAGTTGCTACCAGAGAAAGCGTTGGGGTTTTTGTCATTGTCCCTGTTGCTGGCGACTTTTTGGGGCTGGAGGCTGCTAAGTAACCTGTTTCCTGATCGGAGGGCCGACACCATGCCAAGGACAAGGAACACAGCGATGGCTGCTCCCTGCACACTGATCTGGACAACAAGTCTCAGAAGACCATCCCTATCACTTGTGCATCAAATAATATCACACACACACACACACACACACACACACACACACACACACACACACACACACACACACATGTGAAAAACAGGTGATATTCAACTTAAAAATCAACGTACTTACAGGTAAGCCATATCGGAGTTATCCCTACATCGTGTAGCAGGTGATATTCAACTTAAAAATCAACGTAAACGTAAGCCACATCGGAATTATCCTGAAAGTCTCTATGTTCGTAACGCCGCTGAGATGGAAAAGTGCCGCGGTCGAAGCTCGAAGGCTGTTTATCAGATAGACGGATTTTTCATTTGGTCATTGCGACCGTTTTCGCGACTTTGTGGCTTCTAATATTAGATGAATACGACTTTCTTTGAGCCTACGGTCCACTTTTGAACAGACTGAGACTCGATAAAGCTGCTAAAATTAGCAGCCAATCATCATCGTGTAGCTGGCCCTCGGTCGGCAACCAAAATTTTTAATAACGTCGTCTGCTCCGAACGCGGCACACCGGCCAGACTCACCACAATGGTCTCAGACGCTACACTGTGACCCAAGTGACTGATTCTGATGCACGGATTCAGCACATTTGATGAACAGTTTTCCACATGCTACTGTATGCCTAGATACGTATTGCGATTTTCACTGTGATGGAAAACTCAAGCACGGTTCAAACATGAAACACGGGCATATTCCACATGCCGTATTCCACGTTTCCGATCATTAATATCCCGACGTTAACCAGGCTCGGGACCTACGGCACTAGCGGTGCCGGCCGTGTAATTTTCCACATCATGGCATGTGTCATAACAGGGAAAACACCCTCAAAGTCGCACCCGTAAAGTGGATGAGTGCCGGCTTATCGATGTAGGAAAAATCTCGCTTATCTGAAGTGTTAACTACTGCTCCACGGGAGCCGGGGAGCCGAATGGTACAGCGTTTGGCTTTCAATACTCGTGTCGTGAGTTCGACTCCCGGCTGAGGCCAAATATTTGTGCTGGCCTTTTCTCGTTACCACGTCTTTGATATCACCCATACGTGGTGGAAAAGGACGTTAAACTCCCAAACACCCCACCCCTCCACCCGCCCACACCACGGGAGCCGGTGATAACGAAGTATTACTGAATTGAATATGTACCTGTCTTTGGAGGCCAGGTTCAGCAAAGAAAGAAAATCCACCCTGGCAAGCGCTGCTGTAGAAATCCCTCCCACAGCCGCCATCACAAGACCCAGCAGCAGCAGCGAGGTGTGGTCAGAACGTGGGCTGCACGCCAGAATCCATGAGCGGGTAAAGGAACTGCTGCTGTCGTAGCCGAATTCGTAGACAACGAATCCCAGAACTGCAAAACCCGCTGTAAATGGCATCTTTCCTTTGATTACATTTTCGTCTGATGAATTCTTCACAGACTGAGCAAAGTTGGCTTTTTTGCCAAAAGACTGCTCCTTGTCAAAAAGGTTCGTCAAATTTGAAACATTTATGGTATTGGGGGTAACTTCCGAGGACAAAGATCTGTCTGTGTTCCCCGGGTTCGATGAGTTGTCGCTGAGTTTACGAAGGACTTCTGGTGACTGAAGGTGAAGGTGAAGGACGCTGGCCACGATAACGAATGAGATCCCCAGAAGCATGAGGCTCGTACAGACCAGAACTCCATTCCGCTTGCGACTGTTTGGATTTGATCCTCTGTCGCTCAGCCAGCCAAGGATTGGGAGAACTACCGCTCCCAACACACCTGACACAAGTCCTGCCATCGGCGCCAGTCCGAGAGGTATACCCAGCGTCTGTAAAACCTAAGACACAGGGATATTATACTGAAACCTAAAACAGGGATATGATACTGAAACTTAAGGCACAGGCATGTCATACTGAAACCTAAGGCACAGGGATATCATACTGAAAGCTACGACACAGCGATATCATACTGAAACCTAAGACATAGGGATATTATACTGAAACCTAAGACACAGGGATATTATACTGAAACCTAAGACATGGGGATATTATACTGAAACCCAAGACACAGGGATATTATACTGAAACCTAAGACACAAGGATATTATTCTAAAAACTAAGACACAGGGATATATCAGATTCAAACCTAAGACACAAGGATAATATACTAAAGCCTTGGACACAGGGATATCATACTGAAACCTAAGACACGGGGATATTATACTGGATCTGTAAGGTGTTTCAGCGGTAGGTTGGTAGGTCGCCCCACCCCCCCCCCCCCCCCCCCCCCCACCCCTTTCTACACTGTGGCTTGTAGCCGATGTAGGGCAAGGCAGACTTATCCAATGGAATACAAAGCACACATCGCCTAGACCTAGGTAGCGCTCTCAGCTTTACTTACCTACCCTGTGGGTATGTTTCGCTTAGTTTTGTTTTGTTTTGCATTTCTCATTATCTAATTTAAGTATGTGTATATATATCTATGTATTCTTTCGCCGCCTTATGGCGAACATTTAATATGCATAATGTTAATTAATATTCAATGCCCCTAAGGGATCCTGAATAGAATTATTGACTTGACGTGGTATGGTATGGTATGGTATGGTATGGTATGGTATGGTAGACTTCTCCTCGGCGCAAATATTCATCTCTTCGGAAATGCTCATGGCGCCGCAGGGCTGGAGGATGAAGCAGAGAAAGCCTGCTGACGCTAAGCGCTACTTTATGTGCAAACCTCCACCCTGCTATTCACTCTGATGCGTGAGTTAGTATTTGTTTTCCACGCCACTGGCCACAGCCTACTCTTCTTCGAAAGATGGACGTGGGGTTATTAACGTGTACACTTGAGATTTGTGCGTGCGTGTATACACGAGGGCGGGACAGGCACCGGAAACAAGCCTGCAGGTGATTTTGACTCGATTTGGAAAGGAAAATTCCGTCCAAACTCCTGCACACCAGGGATTCGAACCGGGCGGCTCAGGATTCGAAGTCGGGTACCTTAAGTCATACATGGTGATGACACTGAAATTGTTGAAACATTTAAATTTAAATTTTTAGGCACTGTCAAAGTGGGAGAGTAATGTAGACCAGCTAGTAAAAAAGGCGCAGCAGCGCTTGTTCTTTCTCAGACGTCTGAAATTGTTCGGTGTCAGCCAGCAAATCATGAACCAGTTCTACCGCGCCGCTATCGAGAGTGTCCTGACATTTTCGATGACGGTGTGGTACGGTGCAAGCAGTGCTAAATGTCGGAAAAGATTAAATAAGATAGTTAAAACAGCATCTAAGATCACTGGAACAGAACTCGAGGCACTATACCACAGTCGCACCGCTAAAAAAGCTGCTTCAGTAGTTCAGGATCCGTCCCACCCCGCCCACATCTTGTTCGAAGTTCTGCCTTCACGAGCACGGTATAGAGCGATCAAGACAAAAACAAACACGTTCAGAAACAGCTTCTATCCTACACCCTCACCCCTCCCAGCTGATATGTGATAACATGATGTATTTTATCAAATTACTTCATTAATCTGTTTTATTGTTCTTAGTGTCTTAGCATTTTAGTTAGTAAGGTTTAATGTGATTTTATTAGCATTTAAGTGCGAGTGACTGTAATATTATATTAAGTGAGCACGTAACAGCATGCATGTATGTATGTTTGCAAAGCAGCTCTTTTAAAACCACAACGAATTCCTAATGTTTATACATATGGCAATAAAGTTATGTTTATGTTTATGTTTAACCACTACACCAAATCCCCTTGTCGAATTCACCCCCACGCACCCACCCCCTCCTAGAAACTGGCGATAGGTTTTGAAAGTAGAGGTTTGACATGTATACATAGAACACGCTGTGACAGTTTGCATGCCTCCACCTCCTTAATCTGAATAATCGATTCAAAAGGCTGAAGGCTATTTTGGAGGGAACTCGTACAGGTCTGTTTTTAGACGGACGTCACCTGAGGTCATGGAATTCCGGAAACGCCCGATAGCGCGTTCAAACCCTAACCCTGAGCCTAACCTTAGCCCTAAGCATAAAACTAACCCTAACCCTAATCGTCTAAAAATAGACCTGTACGAGTTCCCTCCATAATAGCCTCCCCCATTCAAAAGAGGTGCGAGTGACCTTGACATCGTGTCTCTAACCATGGATCTTTAGTCAAACCTGTTAGACACCTCAAGTAATACGGGTGGGTGGGGTGGGTGGGTGTTTGGGGGTTTAACGTCCTTTTCCACCACATACGGTTGATATCAAAGACGGGTCAACGATGAAAAAGCCAGCACAAATATTTGGCCCCAGCCGGGATACGAACTCACGACCTCAAGTAATACGGACTATCCTCGACCTCTATAGGTTCGATGTACATACAAGTGAAACGTGTTTATTATCTAAACCAGATAGATGTTTGATATATTTACATCTTGTTTTATTTGTCTTCCTTTTTATTTGACTCTGGCGAAGAAGGACCTTGATTACCCGCGAAATAGTCTTTGTTGCTTGCCCGTCGTTAAGCCCTAACTAACTAACTAACTAACTAACTAACTAACTATGTGCGTGTGCTCTGTGTGTGTGTGTGTGTGTGCTGTGTGTGTGTGCGCGCGCGCGTGCGTGCGTGTGTGTGTGTGTGTGTGTGTGTGTGTGTGTGTGTGTGCGTGTGCGTGCGTGCGTGCGTGCGTGCGTGCGTGCGTGCGTGCGTGCGTGGTGTGTGTGTGTGTGGTGTGTGTGTGACGGTGACTGACATGATGTTCTGTACTTTTTGTTCTGAACTGTTTTGTAATGGGCTGTGGCCTGAACAATAAATGATTTGAATTGAATTGAACTCTCACTCACTCACTCACTCACTCACTCACTTTAAGCATGGGCGATATTCTTACCGGAAGCAGATAGAGCTGCTCGTAGCTGATACTGGCTTCAATTCCAAGAAGTTCTGCGACAAGGGTGAGTTTCTCCCGGAGACTCAGGTGGAGTCCGGAATTTTCATTGGCGTCCGGCACACGACTTTGACTCGTGGAGGTGGAGGCCCTGTCAGAACCTGATGAGTCTTCCTGCAAGAGGCGCTGTTGTTCGTGGTCACTGCTTGGCATGGTGCGGAGGAAAACTTAACACACACACACACACACGCACGCACACACACGCACACACACACACACACACACACACACATAAGTCACATAATAAGATATTGTGGGGACTCGGACCGGGGTATATGATGTTGTTCTAAAAGCCTATCGCCGCGTACTGAGCAGACAACGTTATTTGGCTGCCGACTGAGAACCGGCTGGGCGCCGCTGATTGGTGAGTATGTGTAGAAGATTTGCCGAGTCCCAGTCTGTTCAGCTCTGGACCGTAGGCTCAAAGCAAGCAGCATTTCTCTGTTCATTCGGGCCGATCGTCGGGTACTCCGGCTTCCTCCCCCTCTGCTTTGGAAATGTCTAGGCCAGCAAATTTGAAAAATAAATGCAATTCTGAATTCCGAAATTTAAATAGCTGAGCTGACCCTTCGCACCACGTGATTGTAATGTGTTTATGTCCAGTGTGGGAGAGAATGCGTGTGATTCATGTGAGCGTGCGTGTTGGGTTCATTCGCGGCGCTTTGAGCCGATTCATGAAATTGGGTAAAGCGCCGATACAATACTTATTATTAGAAGCTATAAAGGCAGGGAGACGATCGCGGTGGCCAAATAAAACATCCCTCTATCTGGCAAACAGCGTTAGAGCTTCGTCAGCGGCAGTTTTCCATCTCAGCGGCGTTACGAACATAGAGGCGAAGGAGCCAGGAGAATTTCTGATGAGAGAGGAAAGTGAGTGGAGCGGCACGCGTGTTCAGCAGAGTTTGATGAGAGATTTTGTTGTTGTTGTTGTTGTTGTTTTTTGTTTGTTTGTTTTTTTTTGGCTGCCCCAACTCTTTGCCAGGTCCAGTGGTGTTCCTCCCCGGTCAGGGTGGGTGGGTATATGTTGGGGGGGGGGGGTTAACGTCCTTTTCCTCCACCCCATACGGGTGATATCAAATACGGGGCAACGATGAAAAAGCCAGCACAAATATTTGGCTCGAGCGGCCGGGATACGAACTCACGACCCGAGCATTAGAAGTTCAACGCTCTACCATTCAGCCACCCCGGCTCCCCTCCCTGGTCAGGGGGGAATCCAAGAAGAGCTTGGAAGTTGAGGCAATTTATAATGATCCATGATGATGAGGATGAGGAGGATGGTATGATGATGGTAAGGAGGTCCATGGGTTTGGGACTGCTTGACAAGAGTCCGCGCTTCCTGTCATAAAGATCCCGGTGGTAGTCGGGCCCGGGAACTGACTACGTCCATTTTGATCACCCCCCTTCCCCCCCCCCCCCCCCCCCCCCCCCCCCCCCCCGTGTTTTTGAGGGGGCTCGGAGCCCAAGAAAACCTGGTAACGGTTAGCAAGTGTGGAACAGAACGAGGATTTCGCACACTAACGGCTGTTACGACTACAATCGTAGCTCGGGCAGAGTGGGTTAACCGGGTTTTCGTCAGTATGGGTATAAATCGATTTTGGAAAAGAATAGCGCCGGAGACGTGTAAAATACATGCCGTCCTGCGCTGTTCTCAAAAAGCAATCACTCCAAAGTTTCACAACAACCGTTACAACGTCGACGCGTGTACGCAATTCTGTTTCTGAACAAAATAAACAGGAAACAGTCCATGAATACCTTCTGCCACACACCCTTCCTCCGGAAATACACCTTGTGTCACCACATCCAACCTCTCTCTCTCTCTCTCTCTCTCTCTCTCTCTCTCTGAAACTGTAGACATTGCGTCTGTACAGTAATGGATGACTCCACTCCTGTCAATCAAAAAGGTCGAGCCCCAGAATTCAGCCAATCGCGTCCCGCGACATACTGAGGGTAACGCATGGCATGGTCTGGCAAACTTTTTGCCAGACACTACAATGAGGGAAGCACGTGTAGTTTGATATGACTGGAACATTGAAAGAAGGCAGTAAGTCCCGCGTTGATGTCAGTTGTGGAAGAAAGACCATTACGCCAATCTCTTTCTTTTTGAATTTACCCCTTTTCCCATACGATGATGTCATGGACGTACTGTATATTTGCCAAAACACGGCAAAGTAAAGGGGCGGGGTTTGGGCCTCGGGGCTTGCCGAGTGGAGTCGTCTATTTTCAGAACGACGACCGCTTAATGATAGACATAGATATGTCTATGCCGGCGTATATATATCTTGCAGCCACGGCTCACAAATTCGCTTTCCCCTTCACTCGTTCCTATGCGTGTAATTACAACGGCGCCAGCTGCCACTACTGCAAAATTGAATGTTCCTTTGTATAGATCTAACTCTGCAATGGATAAAACTCTCTTAACGCGCTTCAAACAAAATAAAATGAGAGAGAGAGAGAGAGAGAGAGAGAGAGAGAGAGAGAGAGAGATGATGATGATGATGGAACGTTTCTTTTTATTCAGGATAGAGCATTTAGGCATTGCTGCCTGTCGTACGAGCTGTCCTGGAGAGAGAGAGAGAGAGAGAGAGAGAGAGAGAGAGAGATGATGATGATGATGATGATGGAACGTTTCTTTTTATTCAGGATAGAGCATTTAGGCATTGCTGCCTGCCGTACAAGCTGTCCTGGAGAGAGAGAGAGAGAGAGAGAGAGAGAGAGAGAGAGAGAGAGAGAGAGAGAGAGAGAGAGCGAGAGAGAGAGAGAGAGAGAGAGAGAGAGAGAGAGAGGGGGGGGGGGAGAGGGAACGTTTACAACGGTAAAGAGATGTTGGTCGACACACAAATTTAAACCTTGCCGTTGCTACAACTACAGACAGAGGGAGAGAGGGAGAGAGAGAGAGAGAGATTACTGCGGGGTGGCTGCTTACCTGGAACTTCGGGCTTTGTGACCTAGATCTTAATCACAGAGGTCATAGAACTGAGTTAATCAAGCAAATAAAAGCGACATAAAAGGGACAGAAACCACTTAACTTTGACAAAGGACGGCACAGGTCAACGTTTCGGCTTTCGCCTTCTTCAGGACATAAACAAATGGGACATAACTTCAACATTTGTTTATGTCCTGAAGAAGGCGAAAGCCGAAACGTTGACCTGTGCCGTCCTTTGTCAAAGTTAAGTGGTTTCTGTCCCTTTTATGTCGCTTTTATTTGCTTTACTTGTAACCACTTCGCAGTCATTACCGTTTCCTTTTCTTTTGAGTTAATCAAGAACTGGTTAATCAAGAACTGAGCTCAAGTGAATAAAATCCTAAGTAGGACTTGGGTTGTGAATTAACTGTCAGTGTAGTGTAGTGGTTAGCACTTCGGATCATGGACCGGGAGACCCGGGTTCGAATCCCAGCCGAGGCAAGCGGGATTTTTCCTACCTAGGTCGGCTCCTACCCAGAGCGGGTGTGCTATGGGCCCAGTGGGGAGGCTGTTGCCACACAGCCGAGCTTCACCCACTTCACGGGTGCGACTTTGGGGGTGCTTCCCTTTGTATGACATGTCTTATGATGTGGATGATTACACGGCCGGCACCGCAGGTGCCGTAGTTCCGGGGCCTGGTTAATGCCGGGATATTTATGACAGGAAGCGTGGAATGCGGCCCTGTCCCGCAGTCCCAAACCACATGGACCTCCATAGCATCATCTTACTATCATCCTCATCTCCATCATCATGCATAATAAAAATTGCCCCAGCTTTCGAGTCCTCCGTGGGTTCCACCCATGACCTGGGAGGAACACCACTGGAGCTGGCAGAGTTGGGGCAGCAAAAAAAAAAACAAAAAAAACCGTCACTTTTATGTAGGGGTGGGGGAGGCGGGATGTGGGAACTGACAACTCGCTTTGCTCGAGGTCCTCTTTGAAATTCGACTCGCACGTTGTTCACGGATAAGTCAAACTTCGGATGAGTCGACCAAAACATCAGTTTCCCCCTGCGCATTCGACTTTTTCGGTTTCTACTGTAGATACCTGTTTTCTTCCAAATTCTCACTATTCCGACAGCCGATGCAAGAGGCAAAGTATGTGCCTATCGTTATGATTATCATTCAACAGGCTTTAGAGAGAGATCTTATCCCGGCTCGGCCATCTTTAACATCACTTCAGTGGCCACGGTCAACTTCGAAACACCCACCCTTCTTTGCTCTCCATGCCTTTCATATTAAGAAAAAAAGAAAGAAAGAGAGACAGAAAGACAGACAGAAAGACAGAAACAAACACACACACACACACACACACACACACACACACACACACACACAGATTCAGATTTCGCTAATGTGAAAGACGTTGATTAAGGCCGAAGGAAATGTATATTTATATCAATAGCAATGATAATGATGATAATAATAATAATAACAGGCTAATGAATATTTCTTTAGCGCTTATACTCAGCGGGCTCTATGTGCGCTTGCAAAGTTAAGATAAATGAAATAAAATGGCATCAAACTACGCCAGAGATAGCAATAAAAGACACAGCAATAACAGACAGACAGACAGACACACACACACACACACACACACACACACACACACACACACACACACACACACACACACACACACACACAGAGTTCTGTCAATCCCTCATTACTGCTGCTCATATGCGTATGACAAACATCAACCCGGTGTTGTTGAGACATATTTTGGTCAAAAACTCAATATACTCGTAAACAGTTGCTGTTGTCAACGACAGGCATACATTGCCAGGTATACTTACGTGTTCCTTCCGCTTCAAGTACATGTACTGTATTAACAATTAATACCACCACCACCAACGAAAGGAAAGACGTGAATATAAACTTACTGTTTGCTTTGAGGCAGAATATCCTGTCCAAGGTTGAATAGCGTGATGACAGATAAGAGCACTCTCACACACGCAGCTAACTGTAGAAGCTGGTTGTTTGTGCTGGACTTGGCAGCGTGCGCGTCGAGCTTCCTAAATATAAACATCTGAAAACTGAGCATACCTACATGCAGTGCCCTTCACACACGCGCACACTTACACACACACACACACACACACACACACACACACACACACACACACACACACACACACACACACACACACACACATTTAGCGTAATGTACAGGGCGCTACGCGACGCGCACACACAAACCCGCAACAATCAATCAGTTTTCAGTTCGTGGCAGCTTTGTGCTCCGCCGCGAAAAATGCGTGCTTGTTGCGGCAAGGGAGATTACCCATGCAGGTAATAATCTCGAAATAGGCCGAGAATGTACTGGTGCTGTTGAATGCGACAGTTTTCACCGCTTATGCGCACACTGTGAAATAACACGGGAACCTCAAAGTTGTTCGCAACTGTTCACTTTCCTTGTCACCGAGTAGTTTGATTTTTTTTAGGCATTATATTTAGGCAGTACTAAGCTCAGCCCGGTTTCGGTTAGCATCGCTGCGGGGGCCAAGAGTAGCGAGGCCCCCGGAACGGGAATGTGTCGGACATGGTGAAAGCTATGCTACTAAGTACAAGTATTTGAAAGCAATTTTGATTCTTGCGTGTACATTTCAGCTCGAGCTTGCAGAACCAAAAGTAAAACCGCAATTTGGAAATGCTGTTGCCGATAAAAAGCGCTTGGCAAATCTGAGTGCCCGCGTGCTCCATTTCTCACACGTCTCGACAAATTATTTTTAAAAAGTCAACATTTGTTGCGCCATTCTGACGGCGACAGCACGCTATAGAAGGGGCACGGACCAAATTCAAAAGTGACTTGACTGGGGTCACTGCGGACAGTACTGACTCGGTCACGGCTGCTGTGATGACCGCAGCACGGATGGATGACCACTGCACGGAGATGTGCACAGTAACGTGGACGGACCCCGACAGGAAGTGAGGGCAGCTTTTGTCGCTGTTTCTGGACACTGTGTGAACTCTGCAACTGTGACAGAGTTGACTGTGCTTGCACGGTCGACTCAGTAAAAAAAATTTCACACTTCGGAAAGCTTTTTTTAGGGAGCTTAGATCTTTAAGCATAATTTGACAAAATCCCCGAATACTAATAGTAATATACAAACCAAAGATAAGAATGAATGGACGGTTGCCAACTGGCTAAACCTGAAGTGGGGTTGGGATGGTCAGCTGAATCACAACAGGAACTAGGAAGCGAACTTTTTCACGGAAAATTGACAGTAAATCTTCCTGTACCATGGCGGCTCTGAGTAAGCAATGCCAATGGCCTGAAGCTTATTCATACTGAGCGTGTGGGGTCAAGTGCATTGTTTGTTTGAAGTACCCTGTTTTGCCAGTGTGCTCGTTTGTAGTGATTTTTGTCGTCCGAAAAAGCGTGATTTTTCGTGATTTTTGATTTGGTAGGGCACGGTGCATGCCAGGGGGTAGCAAGAGGAGGCAAGCTGTCAGTAAGCATGGGACTTTTTGCGCAGAAGAGAGAACGCAAAGTTGACGTGAGTGGATTTCGGTGATGTGGCTTTCTGCCTAAGCAGTGAGACCTGCAGCAGAAAGGAGACATTCAGATTGTTTTAAACTCCTGTCAGGTGCGTGCCCTTGAGTGGTCTGTGCATTTTAATTGTTGTTTGAAGATTGAAGCACTTTTAGGGGTGACTACGAGGCTAACAGGAAATATAAAATTATAGGCATTACGAGGCTTCGTGCATAATGTATTCTTTGGCCTGCGGCACGCAGTATGCACTGACTTCCACTCTCAGCCAGCTATTCAGTGAGGATGGGTGGGTGGGTGTTTAGGAGTTTAACGTCCTTTTCCACCAGGTAAGGGTGATATCAAAGACGGGGCAACGAGAAAAAGGCCAGCACAAGTATTTGGTCCCAGCCAGGATACGAACTCACGACCCGAGCTTTGAGAGTCCAACGCTCTACCATTAGGCTATCCCGGGTCCCACTGTTCAGTGAGACAGCCACAATTTTGACAGATTGACAACGACAATACTGGCACTTGATATCAGTGCCCTGCCAGACATTTGTTGCCCTATATGGGGCAGCAGTGCGACAATACACACAGTGACAACAGGAAACGCACCCAGCATGTAACACCTATCACCTGTTCCCACGCCAAACCGCGTCTACACATAGACCAAGAATACATTTTTTTTTTTTTTTTTTTTTGGGGGGGGGGGGAGGGGTGGTGATGGTGAGGGATTGCCCGTGTGTGTGTGTGTGTGTGTGTGTGTGTGTGTGTGTGTGTGTGTGTGTGTGTGTGTGTGTGTGTTATTGCACCCTTATAGCAGATCAACAAGTATAGGCTTCAGTACCAGTACGCCAAAATGCAAATACAGGGTCCAAGATAAAATCGACTACATTTTTACAACATTAGTCATATCCTGTCCGGCGACGACGCCTGCTGGTGTAACGCTGGAGTCTGGCCATCAGCCGTGAATACGAAACCTTCCCTCCCCCGTGGGAAGATTTGTCGCCTACTTTTTAAGGATGCGAAGGACACAAAAAGATGACATGAACATGATGCACGTGTTCGCCCTATTTAAATGAGTATTTTAATGAGCGGGTGTCAAAATGTAGTCGACTTTTCCTTGGGCCCTGTATTTGAAGTGTTGAACTTAGCGTACTGGTGTAGTGTTATGAAGTCTATAGTTGTTGATCTGCTACGGTGCGGACAATATGTTTAGTCACTGCATTTTGTGTCCTTGAAATAACACACACACACAAACACACACACACACACACACACACACACACACACACACACACACACACACACACACACACGCGCGCGCGCGCGCGCGCGCGCGCGAGTACCCCCCCCCCCAAAAAAAAAAAAAATAAAAAAAAAAAATAAAATAAAATAAAATAATAATAATAATAATAATAATAATAATTATGTTCCCTTGCAGTGAAAAATTAGAAACCGTGTTTTGTTTTCGTTCTTACTGTGGGAATACAGCAGAGCGTCTGTAGTTTCACAAATAAGTGACCATTTTTTTTTTTTAATGACGTCCTTCGGGCACACGGACACAAGGGTGGGTCGGTGGGTATTTGGGGGGTTTAACGTCCTTTTCCACCACATTGGGTGATATCAAAGACGGGGCAACGATGAAAAAGCCAGCACAAATATTTGGCCCCAGCCGGGATCGAACTCACGACCCGAGCATTAGAAGTCCAACGCTCTACCATTAGGCCACCCCGGCTGCCGCACGGACACAAACTGCGCGTGGGAGTCAAGTGCATTGTTTGTTTGAAGTCCCCTGTTTTGCCAGTGTGCTAGTGTGTACTGATTTCTGTTACCACGAAAAAGCGTGATTTTCGTGATTTTTGTATTTGGTAGGGCAAAGTACATGCCAGGGGGGGGGGGGGGTGGTAGCAAGAGCAGGCAAGCTACCAGTGAAGCTGGGACTTATTGCGCAGAAGAGAGAAGGCAAAGTTGACGTGAGTGGTTATGGGCGAAGTGGCTTTCTGGCCTAAACAGAAAGTTGACTAGCTTTACTCCAGAAACACCTGGGCGGGATTTAAAAAAAATAACTCCTGTCAGATATGTGTCCTTCACCGGCCCCCGTAGTGTAGTGGTTAGCACTTCGGACCATGGACCGGGAGACTCGGGTTCGAGTCCCAGCCGAGGCAAGCGGGATTTTTCCTACCTAGGTCGGCTCCTACCCAGAGCGGGTGTGTTATGGACCCGATGGAGAGGCTGTTGCCACACAGCCGAGATTCACCCACTTCACGGGTGCGACTTTGGGGGTGCTTCCCTTGGTATGACACGTATTATGATGTGGATGATTACACGGCCAGCACCGCAGGTGTCGTAGTTCCCGGGCCTGGTTAATGACAGGAAGCGAGGAATGCGGCCCTGTCCCGCAGTCCCAAACCACACGGACCCCCCCCCCCATAGCATCATCTTACCATCATCCTCATCTCCATCATCATGCATAATGAAAATTGTCCCAGCTTCCGTGCCCTCCGTGGATTCTACCCATTACCTGGGAGGAACACCACTGGAGCTGGCAAAGAGTTGTGGCAGCAAAAAAAAAAAAAAAAAAAAAATTGTGCCCTTGAATGGACTGTGCATGGTGACTTTTGTTTCTAGTTTTAAGCCTTTTTTTTAGGGGTGACTATAATGCCTGAGGTTCCGAGGGAATAGATATGCATTTGGAGGCCTCGTGCGTTTGTCTTCTTTGACCAGCTGGTCCGCCGTCCCCGATCCATGATGTAGTTTTGTTGTCGTTGAAATCCTAGCAGGCCACTGGTTTGCTTCCTACGTAAAACTAAACATAGCAGCTTCCTCGTCTGAAGAGACAATTACACGATCGTTGTCCCATCCCTGTGACTGTTGCGTCCATTTCGCAGTCGGAGTCCATGTTTATTGCCCACAACTGAAAGACGAGCGTGAGGCGGATGCACCACATGGGGGCAGTTTCTCTTGCGCTTACTTCACAATGGCTCCCCGCAGGAGATTGAGACTATATCCTGAGAAAGTTTCGTTTTGATACAGCACTAAACTCCCGACTTTTTAACCTTCTATTCATCTCTCACACAAGTCACCAAGCAGGCTATATTCGCGTAGAAATTTATTGCATTCGACATTAAAACTGGGAAGAGGCGCTTTGGACTAAACAGGACCGAGAAACTGAAGTAGACTGCAGGACATTCAGGAGGCGTGAAAGATCTTGTAGAGTTACAACAGAAACATTTGGATTTTTGTGTTTCGCTCAAAATGTGTTACATCCCAATCTTCTCGTGTTCGCCACGATATTTCTACCAACACATGGTGAGATACTGAACGATAACGCTCTCTCTCTCTCTCTCTCTCTCTCTCTCTCTCTCTCTCTCTGGCCATCGCAAACATCCCACCAATACGTACACCACGAGGAAGATACGTAATCGGCACAAGACAAGCAACAAATTATAGACAGTGCATGAGGTAAGAGTTGTGTCATAAAATGTTCTGTGTGTGTGTGTGTGTGTGTGTGTGTGTGTGTCTCTCTCTCTCTCTCTCTCTCACACACACACACACACACACACACACACACACACACACACACACACACACACAGAGAGAGAGAGAGAGAGAGAGAGAGAGAGAGAGAGAGAGAGAGAGAGCATCTTAATAGAAATAAGAAATAGAGTAAGTGCAAATACAACCAGAAACCATACCACCACTCATTCAGTACGCCCCAGTAATAAATCAAAACTTGTCATTACGACTGATGTCTTTTCAGGATTTCAAGACGCAACGGAGTGTAAAGTCATGAGGCCCAACAGAGTTCTTTTGGAAAACTGTCCTCCTGGTAGCTGGACACATGTCGTTCATGAGCTATATTTTACCAGTAACACTAGCACATGCGCAGATCCAGATATTACCAGCATCGTGTATGGAAACAGCGACAGCCCCAACTTTGCTGTGAACTGTAATGGTCACCGTGCGACTGACCAAGCTGACGGATGTTTCGAGAACGTCAAATTTCCGGAGGAGTACGAGAACTCCTCGTCGGAGCACTTCCTCGCTCGAATCAGATACGAGTGTATAAAAGGTAATATTAACTCTTTCCGGATTATGCGGTCTGCCTATGCGGTCCCACAGCGCACACTGGTTTCAGACAAACAGACGCATATGCGGATCGTGTTTTTTTTTTTTTGTTTTTTTTTTTTTTTTTTTGGGGGGGGGGGGGGGGTACAACATGACTGACAACAAAAATATTTCAGTTTGAAAGTCGAAATTTCAACAATCGCTATGTTAGTCATTATGTTAGTCTGTATCTTGTTTTGTTATTTTTTATATTTTTCCGAACCTCACAAATTGTCTATAGTCGATAGTTGAGGCAAAATCGGTCCGTGTTGAATGAGTTAAGAGTAGCACTAAAACGAATTAACGTCTTTTGACGAGGGCGGGCAAGTAAGAGGGAAGAACAGGGGTGTGGGGAAGTGGTGGTGGATTGAGGAGGTGTCATAGCATTTTACATTTCAATAGTTCGATCCGTCCTCGATCGATTTTTTTTTTCTGCCTCAACTCTCTGCCGGCTCCAGTGGTGTTCCTCCCAGGTCATGGGTGGAATCCACGGATGGCTCGGAAGTTGGGGCAATTTTTATTATGCATGATGATGGAGATGAGGATGATGGTAAGATGATGCTATGGAGATCCGTGTGGTTTGGGACTGCGGGACAGGGCCGCATTCCACGCTTCCTGTCATAAATACCCCGGCATTAACCAGGCCGTGTAATCATCCACATCATAAGACGTGTCATACCAAGGGAAGCACCCCCAAAGTCGCACCCGTGAAGTGGGTGAAACTCGGCTGTGTGGCAACAGCCTCCCCATCGGGCCCATAGCACACCCGCTCTGGGTAGGAGCCGACCTAGGTAGGAAAAATCCCGCTTGCATCGGCTGGGACTCGAACCCGGGTCTCCCGGCCCATAGTCCGAAGTGCTAACCACTACACTACGGGGGCCGGTTATCCGTCCTCGATCTTTAGATAACCTTGCGCTAAATGTAACAATAACAAGTCAGCCATCACATACGGCGAGCAGCGGGCTCCACCATTTCTTGACTTGCATTTCGCACGATTATTAAACAATATGTTAGTGGTTTGTTCCTGGTGGTGGTTTGTTTCTTTTAGTTTTCAATATTATCTGTCAAAACGCAAGAATTTTCTCCAGTTTTTGTTGTGTACTTACTTAAATATTTTCACGCAAAAAAAAGAAAAGAAATTGACACTTGACACATACTGCAGTTATGGAGAAAAAAAACAAACAAAAAAAACAACAACCGTATTTTGAACACATGCTAATAGTGATATGGCGATCAGTCTGAAAACCAAAACACTTTTGTTCCCAACAGAGTCACAGACCAACAATCTATGTGACAACGTGACCAGGGTTATCGCTGATGAACTGTACCTCGCCTCACCAGCTTTCTTTGAAGGGACGCCATCTGAGGCGTCACGCAGGACGTGTCTCTGTCAGGTGACTGCACGTGCAATCCGTGTGCAGACACTGTACGCATCCAACACCAGCCATCTGAACATGACATGTGACCAGTGCCAGGGGTTCATCTTTCGGCAAACAGGGACTGTGATTAACAGGATGGAGATCAGTAATAGTACCAATGACACTGTCTACACTCTGAGTGTCAGTTTTCACGATGCTGTTGCGGACAGCTATGGGCCGGACGAGGAAAACGAGATCTGGATAAAAATTGAGGGTACGGTGGTCACTTATTCGAGTCAAATACACGTGAATATTTTGCTAAATCCAACCGTCCGAAAAAGGTGGTGGGTTTGTGTGTGTGTGTGTTGCTTTTATGATGACAGACATTTCTCTTTGTGCTACGTGGTGGAAAAGGACGTTAAACTTCTAAACACCCGGCTAGCCCACCCACCCTTTCCTACGTGCTATTGTTAAAGCTTGTTTCATTCTGACCGTGATTAATTTTAAATCTCAGTCAAGCACGCAGATACGAACGGCGTATAGGCCCAACAGGAAAGTTGCTGACCTACTGCTGGGACTCGCCGTTGGGACTATGAGGGGATTTCCATTAATTAACAACGTGCATAAACTAACGCCGGAAACGTAATTATACGGCGGAGCTTGGATTTTAAGGGGATACGAAAAAGGATTACAAGGGAACAACGAGCACTATAAATGCAGTACTGAGCAATCAAAACAGTCGTAACTCGTGTGTGTGTGTGTGTGTGTGTGTGTGTGTGTGTGTGTGTGTGTGTGTGTGTGTGTGTGTGTGTGTGTGTGTGTGAAGGACTCAGCAACATCAGTCTGACGTGCAATGCCGAGCGACTCCCAGGAACGACCTCAACCGACACATCATGGACGTCATCCAGCACTAAGGAATCCGGTTCACGGACGATATCACCACCAGGGCAAAGTGAACGATCCTCCAGTCATCCAGGCACGTCCAGCTCGGCACCCACAGCCGCCGAGAGAAGCATGGCCTCTTCCATGGTGCTGGGTCTAAAAGGTTTGCACATCTGATTCTCAACGTTTCAGCCTGGCAACTGTTCAAGAAACGTGTTTACCGAATGCGTGTAATCGGGAGCATGTCTATGTTCCCGGCGTTCTATGTTCCGGGCGTTCTATGTTCCCGTGGGTCTTTGTTCCCGTAGGTCTATGTTCCTGCAGCAACCCTAACCCTAAGCATTTACTAACACATGGACGGAACATGGAACGCCGGGAGCATAAAGTGCCGAGAACATAGAGCGCCGGGAACATAGAACACCGGGAACAAAGAACACCGGGAACATAGAACGCCGCGACGCGAACTTAAAAATGCCGCGAACATAGAACTCCGGGAACGTAGAACGCCGGGAACATAGAGCGCCGGGAACAGAGAGCGCCGGGAACATAGAACACCTGGCATATAGAACACTTGGCACATAGAACACCTGGCACATACATAGAGCGCCGGGAACATAGAACACCTGGCACACAGAACACCGGGAACATAGAACGCTGGCAACATAGAGCGCCGGGAACATAGGACACCTGGCACATAGAACGTCCGGAACATAGAACATCGGGAACAAAGAACGCCGGGAACATACAACACTTGGAACATAGAACACCAAGAACATACAACGCCAGAAATTATTTTGTTACAGTTTCTAGAGTGAACAATCAAAACTAATGCATTATGTTGTAACCGTTAAAAGCACTTACAAGACGTTCTTTGCTGGAAACACTTTTTTTCTCTCTCCATTTCAGATACCCACTTCTACATAATCACCAGTGTTGTTGGCTGTATGCTGCTGGCTTGTATCGTCATCGCTGCGATAATAATCAGGTAAATTCAAACACAGACAAAAGAACAGACGGTAGTCCACCCATAACAACCGCAGTCAATACAATACATGACACAAGCACTCCAGAAGCTTTTGTGTCAAATCAATGCAAAGTATGCATGGAATAACTTTCTGAAGCACATTTTGTTGATTTCTATGTTCCTTCTTTGTTTTACGTTTCCTTTGGCATGGTGCAGGAGGTGATGCAGGAAGATTGGTTGTTGGTGGTTGTTTGGGGGTTTAACGTCCTTTTCCACCACATACGGGTGATACCAAAGATGGGGGCAACGATGAAAAAGCCAGCACAAATATTTGGCCCCAGCCAGGATACGAACTCACGACCCGAGCATTAGAAGTCCAACGCTCTACCATTCGGCCACCCCGGCTCCCCTGATAAAGGAAGGTGCTTTGATTTAATCAATTAATTTTAATTAATAGTGTGTGTGTGTGTGTGTGTGTGTGTGTGTGTGTGTGTGTGTGTGTGTGTGTTCCAGGCGACGTAAAACAGAAAAGCGGACCAGGCCCAAGAAAAGCAACTCCGACGCACTGGTTGTAGAACCTGTGGGTGAGACTGAACGCAGCATAATCGAAACCGGAGAGTGCGGTGAGATAACCCTGGACAGCCACGGGGACCAGGTGCTCTACTCCACCGTGCAGAAGCACCAGAAGCACAAGCAACCGGCTACACATTGTCAGGACGATAAAGAGGCGGCGTGCTTTGCGTCTAACCCCGTTGTGAAAGGAGGAATCCGCCGATCTCGACACGCACCTTGTGGAGCAAACGATCATGGAGCAAACAAAGCCAGCAAGGACGACAGAAGTCAGGATGTGTACGCTGTGGTTCAGAAAGCACAAACGCATAATCTGGACAGTCGCTTAGCACAGCCAGCAGTCCAAACGCCACCACAAGAGAACGACGGAAGCCAGGCGATGTACGCTGCAGCCCAAACGCCACCAAAGCACTACACTGAAAGCCGGGCGATGTACTCGGCTGTTCAGAAACCACCAAAGCACAACCAAGGCAGTCATGCAGCCTTTGTGGCGCCAAATACACCAGCTGGGAAACAGGCCGAACATGATCGCCAGAAGAATGCCACAGCTGATAAGAGTATGATTGCAGAGGGCCATTCTATGCCACCTCAGCAGCCGAGGGAACCACGCAGACCGCAAGAGGGTCCACTGAAGCTGCAGAGAGAGCCATGGGAGGAGCCTCTGAGAACACACAAGGGGTCACCAAATGCACAAAGAGAGCCAGTGGGGGGTCGGGTGAAACTGCAGAGGGAGTCACCGAACAAGGAATGGGAGCCAATGGAGGAGTCACTGACGCCACAAAGGGAGCCAGCGCGGGAAGCAGCGAAACACAAGAGAGAGCCAGGGGAAGGGAAACTGAGTGCACAGTGTGAGCCACTCAAGGAACCGCGGAGGGAGAACGAGAACCCGATAGAAAGTAACGACGTTATCCCGAATGAAGACGACGAGGAGCTCCTTATGGTTGACAACATAGTGTACGGATCAGCGTCACCTGACTTGGGTCGCGGAAAGTTCTATGGAATGATGGGTGATGATGCGGGTAAGTGGGGCAAGGCAGGAACTTTGAAAGATGACGATGGACGGATCCTTGTTGATGACACCGGTGATGACGACGATGATGACGAGCTGGTGATGATCGACAATTTCCTGTACGGTTCGTCAGACTCGCTTGGTGTCAAGCAGAACTGATAAAACCCTTGTATCAGAAAGAGAGACTAAGAGCATGCGTTCGTAGGGACATTTCTATAAATGTAGATACGATTCGACACTCGACTTTTGCGACGCATGAGTAAGGACTGTAAAGAAAAATGATACTCCCTGCCCCCCCCCCCCCCCCCCCGCCCCCCTCCTTCTGCCCCCGCCCACCGCCCCCGCTAGTTGCTCTCAATTCATTTGTCTGTTTACTGTTTGTAAAGTCCATTTAAACTTTTGTTGTTCTAAGACTGTATCCTCCCTTCCTCCTCCCCTGACCGAATATTAAACAAAATGTCAGCGTGTGTGTGTGTGTGTGTGTGTGTGTGTGTGTGTGTGTGTGTGTGTGTGTGTGTGTGTGTGTGTGACACATGAAATGCAGATGCAGATACATGCAAACCAGCTTTTTTTTTCGGCTGCATTTGTTCAATTGTGCAAATGAGGAAGACCAAACAAAAGCCAGACACACGCAGACATACACCACCATATAGCATTTGTGTGTGTGTGTGTGTGTGTGTGTGTGTGTGTGTGTGTGTGTGTGTGTGTGTGTGTGTGAAGTTCTGTTTTCCTCGCTCCCCGGCGGCTTGTCGACAGTTGCACACTGCCTGAAGACAGCAGGTGTGTGTGTGTGTGTGTGTGTGTGTGTGTGTGTGTGTGTGTGTGTGTGTGTGTGTGTGTGTGTGTGTGTGTGTTATAAGGAGAGAGAGAGACGCACACAGAGACATAGAAATACGACCTTAACTTCCTTAATTTTATCAATTTTATCAGGGCGTCAAGCTGAAGGGTCCTTTCAGGCGGACTACAACTACCAGGCAGTGCTGTGAATTGGAGCAGTTATCATTCGCTGTTTTTCCGCACGACGCCAGTTACCGGGCTTTTTTTATACGAGTAATCCACGACTCCTTAAACAATAGAAACACGGAAAGAGAACTGATCACGGTAATCTAAATGGCGTAATGCACAATAGGCGGCAAGAGAATGAACAAGAAAACGCTCTTGTTCATTTGCATTCTGCAGTTCTGCTGCAAACACGTTGCCAGCTGACGAGGTATGTAGAGCTTGGTTAAAACAGGCGTCCCTTTCTTGATACGTTGTGTAATTCAGGGCCCGTGTGTAATAGTCGAGGTTAGGGCTTTTAGCCCCGGGTTAGAGTCTAATCTCGAACTAAACTAGCTCTAGGGTTAAATTTTGTTGTTTATTGTTTTAAATCAGGAAGCGGGCCCATTCCAGGAAGGTGCCTGAGCCGTTATAGAAGGATTTTTGTCTTCCTTCCTTTGCTTCTTTTTTTAAAATTTAATTTTGCTTTTGGGTTTCTTTTGTCCTAGTCTGGGTTAGGCCCGCAGCCGTGGGTTGAATTAACCTCGACTTTTACATACGGGCCGTGTTAAAATCAGTTCCTGCCAAGTTAGTTTGGAGCTGTGCACCAGTAGTCTCAATAACAAAACATTCGTACTTAATTTAATATATCTGCGTGGATTTGAATCTGGTTTAGTGGGAGTGTTGCACTCAGATTATACTCACTCAGTATGTGTCGTCAAGAAACCGTTAGTCTTGCCTGATTTTCGCATAGTGGGCCAACACCGAAAAAGAATTTAACAAACGTGGAAAACTCATGCGCGGTACAAAATGCGTGAAATGGGAGAGCGACTGAGGAAGGCTACACTGATATTAATAACTTATACGTCCCGTAAAATATGCGTTCCCATTTCAAAGTGCAGGAGAGCTTTTCACTTCTTTTGTTTTCTTCAGTCTGTTGACTGGTGGTTTGTTTTGATGAGGGTGATACCAAAGACTAAACAAAGAGGAAACAGGCGTCACGAGCTTTTTGTTCCTAATCTTGAATCAAACTCGCTACCCGAGCGTTGAAATTCCAGCGATCTGCCACCTCGGCTACTTTGGCTCCATCAGTCTGTTCAAACAAACGAGAGAGAGAGAGAGAGAGAGAGAGAGAGAGAGAGAGAGACAGAGAGAGAGAGAGCAGAACAACAGCAAAATGCCAGCTATGACCGAGAGAGCACAACAGTGGTGTGTTTATGAGGAATGACGTCCTGATTAAATATTGCGAGAAAAAATTTTCCCTTGATCAATACTGTGATGCAAGTTTTGATAGTGTATTAGGTGCAGATTTTCCTAAGCATGTTTTTAATTTTCAGAGTAATGAACTGATTTGTCTTATTAGTAATTTCACATTTAAGGCCTGTACAGAATACTTTATATTTATTCGTTTCTTTCTTAATAGCGTTTTATATTACATATTTTTGGAGCCCACCCGAATATTCAGTAGCCGCTCGAGGGATAAATAAAGTAGTTTGAACTTGAACTTAACGATTCAAAAGTCGTGTGTGTGTGTGTGTGTGTGTGTGTGTGTGTGTGTGTGTGTGTGTGTGTGTGTGTGTGTGTGTGTGTGTGTGCGCGTGAAAAACTGCACAAGTGGGTTCACGAACCTGGAAACACTCAATACAAGTGGGTTTACAAAAAAAAGTGGGTTCACGATCGGTAAACCCACTTTTTTCAATACTTGGAAAGAGTAGCAAATGCTCTAAAAATACCCCCCTATAAATATCTCACTGAACCCCCACTACTCAACTTTTTCCAACTTTGAGTGTTTGCGATTTCACACTCCGTGGTGTGTGTCGGTTTCTGCCTTTGGCAGGTTTCAAGGGGAAGTCACTCTGAAAAGCTATCGATTTATGTCACTTCCGGTTCGCGGTTAATACGCGCGTGCCGCTGCTTGTGGAATTTGTGGTGCTTTCGTGGATAGTTTTCTGCAACCTTCAGCATTCTTGCGTCCCAGACATGGAAAATAAAAAGGTTAGTACTGTTGTGCATTTGATCTATGCTTGTGTCTTGTCCGTATTTGACATTTCCTGACTACAACGACCTACTTCTCAGATCAAAATCAGTTTCACTTTCAGTGAAACACACCAGCATTCCGGTTGGCTGAAGGCGCTTGATTTTGTTTTCCCGACAAACAATTCATCTATTAGTGTACTATCTTTAGGCATGGGAAAGGGTGTAGAACGGCTGACTTTCATGAGAAACTGCGCGGGGAGAAACGGGTGTCCGCGTGCACCAACGATTTGCATTATTCGATCGGTCGCGTGACACACACACTTGCCTCCGTTGTCATCTGTCAATCGCACAACAATCTGTCGATCGCTCAGTGCAGTGAGTCTAATGATAAGATTGTGTTGCCTACAATGTACGAATGTCGACAATATTGTGTTGTCTACAATGTTCGCTCGCGCAAAATGTGTTTCCATTTTAGTGGCCAACTTTACTATTTGCTGAAGATTCTGTGAGTGTGACTGTTGGTGCATGTAAGTTAGGTGTGTTTATTCCACCGGCAGACAATGGCCTTCTCTTACGAATGATGGAGACTGGATCTTTAACGAGTACACTTGATGATAAATGTTGTACTTGTATGTACTCGGAGTAAGCACCACACTCGTGTGTGCAAATGAGTTTGATTTTGAAGAAGGCAAAATCCTAGATCAAATTCTTACCCCATTTGGGATCAAATCCAAGACTCATTGCCTTTTACTTCAGCCACTGTTTTGAAAAAGATGCCGTTTTATTGAGAGGAGGAGGGGGGGGGGTGTCTTCCTGGTGTATGTGATTTTCTGCTGCTGAGTTCAGCCCAGCCATCTATGTGCCCTGCACCACCACAAGAAAGTGATTGTCACATTGCGCAGAGCAATCATTTGATCTACACTATAAGCTCATCATCGGGTGATAAATTGTGCTGTGTGATCAACAGAATGATGTTGTGCGACCGACAAATTTAAGAGATCAATCATCTGAGAGATCAATTGTGTCGATCGCTATTGATCTCTTAAGCCCTTGGTGGATTATGTGTGTATGTGTACAGGACAAGTTGTATAAGTCTCGTATAATTTCCTTTTTTTTCAGACAGGATCTTTGAATGCGTCAGCTGTCTTCGAGTATTTGAAGTCTTCAGGGATAATAAATGAAAAGGGGTAAGTGCAAACTTTACACTTACACTTACTATTTACTAATTTAGTGGAAATTTTGTTGTTGTTTTTTCTGAGCCAAACCAGGGCCCAGAATGCTTGCTTTCAATAATACGTTGCATCTGGATTCTGGTAGCCCGGAAAAAAATGGTCGGCCCGAAAACTAGAGATAAAAGCTGAGTTAAGTTTTTGTTTTCAGTGACATGCATTCCGCTGAGACAGACTGAGGAAGAAAACACACACACATACGTCATTCACCCCATATGAAAAAGCCTTATGCTTTATTAATACACATAAGCCATATGGGCTTTGACATTCTGGCTGTTGTTGACTTTTGTTTGTCCAGATCTCGCAGTGCAGCAAGTCAGCCTGACGTTGATCAGGAAGTCCTTGAGGCGGAGAGCAGTGCAGCTGAAGAGGAGGTACCGGACTATGCGCCTGGTTCTCCTGACCTCTCAGATTCTGCTTCGCTTTCTTCGGTTATCACTGAGTCGGCCAAATCCGACAGTGGGAGTGACATTGTTCTTATTTTGCGTGACGCTTTACGAAGTGGGGAGAGGAGCAGTATGGGGAATTCTAGCTAACATTTGGCTGATTTGCTGATGATCGTGATCGCACGTGAAGATTTTGCTGTGGGACATGGCCTTCTGTGAAATTTTATGGTTTCTTTGCTTTTGAACACCACTTTTTGTTGTTGTTGTTTCCTATCTGTTGTGTAGTTCATGTCATGTAGATTTTTCACAGTCTTTTAAATCAATGTTCATATGCAACTTTCAAATGCTTTCTGAGTGTACAGTTCTGTGCTTGTTTAGCTGTTTTCACTGCTAGCACACTGACTTTCGGCGGCGGTTGATTTAATGTCCATGATTTTTTTAAAAATTAATTATTATTTATTTTTTTTTTTTTTGTTATTGATTCATTGAATTAATGAAGGTGCTTATTGTACAACTTTGTATAAGGGAGGTGATGATTGACTCAAGTATGTACATGAAAAGTGAGTCTTATAGTATGTAATGACCCTCCGGCGCCCGATTGTCCGTCCTTCCGCCCGTCCATCACAAACCTAAACATAGACAATATTCTCGGAAACTATTTACCCTACAGTTATGAAACGTGGCCAGTAGGTAGTACGTGACAAGACCTTTCAAGAAATACAAGTGAAGATGGCCTTGACCCAAGGTCAAGGTCACAAGATCAGTGGAAAATTTTGAAAAAAAAAAAGAACTTTAAGCATTTTCCCCTTGACTATGGCTACTATAACAATGAAACTTGGTGTACGGGTAGTTTAGGGAAAGGGCTTTTTTTTTGGGGGGGGGGGGGGGCTGCCCCAACTCTTTTGCCAGCTCCAGTGGTCTTCCTCCCAGGTCATGGGTGGAATCCACGGAGGGCTGGAAAGCTGGGGTAAGTTTTATTATGCATGATGATAGAGATGAGGATGATGGTAAGATGATGCTATGGAGGTCCGTGTGGTTTGGGACTGCGGGACAGGGCCGCATTCCTCGCTTCCTGCCATAAATATCCCGGCGTTCACCAAGGCCAGGGAACTACGGCACCTGCAATGCCGGCCGTGTAATCATCCACATCATAAAACGTGTCATACCAAGGGAAGCACCCCCAAAGTCGCACCGGTGAAGTGGGTGAATCTCGGCTGTGTGGCAACAGCCTCCCCACTGGGACCACAGCACACCCGCTCTGGGTAGGAGCCGACCTAGGTAGGAAAAATCCCTCTTGCCTCGGCTGGGATTCGAACCCGGGTCTCCAGGTCCATGATCCGAAGTGCTCACCACTACACAACGGGGGCCGGTGCAGAAAGGGCTTCCTTAATGTATAAGTTTGGATGACCTTGGGTCAAGGTCAGGGTCACAGGAATTGATGAAAATCGTGAAAAACTGCAACATTTTCAATTTCTTGGAAACTATTAGCACTACACTAATGAAACTTGTCCAGAATGTAGTTTGTGACAAGACCTTTCTAACCATGTAAGTGAGGATGACCTTGACCTAGGGACAAGGTCACAAGATCAGTGTCATTGGAACACGTGAGTCACATGGGCTTTGTCCTTCTACTTTCAGGAAATGTTGAATGTTTTGATCATGTGGTATCTTGAAAATTAATGCCCATAACTTGTTCTTTCATGTGTTATAACTGGCACTGCATGCAGTCATTTTAGTGTCCAACATTATTTTTCTTCATTTACTTGCACTTCTTGCTTCTATTTTCCCAGTTTCATGTGTCTAAGAAATCCGTCTAATAATATTTCTATGGGTTCTTTGGCTTCCTGTCTGTTTTTTATTTGCCTTTTTGGAGGTATTCTGCAGACCAGCCCTCTTTTGCAGTGCAAATTCACAATGTGGTATAAGAAAATAGAAAGGGGGTCTCTTTGTTTGTTTAATTCTTTGCATGATTTTTGTTTCTCACTACAAATTGAGAACCCCAGCGGTGGCCCGGTGGTTAGGGTGCCCACCTCGGTATGCGGAAGACCTGAGTTCCGAGGTGACCCAGTGTCAGTATACTTTAACTGGGGTGAAACATGAAGCCTGTGCTGTAACTTCTGGTTCATGTGTGGCACATTAAAAAGTCAAAGCAGCACCACCCTAAAAGAACCAGTGTAGTTTGCTGGGCATTAAAGCAGCTATTTTGAGTTTACTCTTGAAATTGTAATAATTTTTTGGAATCCAGTACATTTGTTTTGACGTCGATCGATGAAGATTCCATTGCAGTTGACGGAGCGGTTTTGTCGTTATTGTTGTTGTCAAGTTGATAGGAAACCGCCCCTCCCTTCCTCCCCCATTTATGTAACTGCTCATTCCCATGCTTTCGACCAATCAGTTATGGCCAGTCCATTCTGGCTGATAGTATACAAGAGTCTGTACATGCATGCTTCAGTGAAAGTGGATCAGTTGGCTAAGACATCATAGAGTTGTGCTAAATTTATTAACAGTGTCAGTAACACTCCTGAGGAAAAAAAACAAACTTTTCCCCCCGAATTTTCTCCTAGTTTTTGTTAATGCCATAAGTCATGGGATGACACACTATTTTTTCCCAATAGGAAAATTCAATATACTGTAGCTCCATTAAGCAATTAATAATCAACATACTTCAAATGGATTTTTGACAAAAATTAGTCTCAATCCTAAATTGTATGTGTTACATGTAAATGGTATGTAAACCATTTTTGAGTATGACAAATTCTTTGAAATCAGAAACACAACTTGTATACAAGTTTGACAACATTTAGTGTTGATTTGGACCCTGTAAATGATCGCATTTTGCGTCATTGGACCTTCTGTTCCTGTTAATGTTACTTTGATTTGAATAAAAACAAAGTAAAGAGTAATCTGTGTCAGTTCATTTTGAGATTTTGTTCTGTCTGTCTGTCTCTCTGTGTGTGAGTGTGTGGAGCAAGAGGATACATGAAGTTTAAAAACAAAAACAATGAATGTTTTTGTTTATTCTTATCAGCTGAAGTATCTTGATTTCGGGTAGCACCAAACTGGGAACTAACACACATACCCACATTATGATTAAGCATTCACAACCTCATAATTATGGAGGTTGCGGGTTTAAAACTCGGGAGAAAATTTTGTTCTTCTTTTTTCCTTGTTTCCCCCATATTTAGAATAGTCGTCGTGGTGAGTAAAGACATAAAACAATGAAAACACCCACCTGCTCGACCACCCACATCAATGAACCCAGTTTTCCGGTTTGGTGAACCCAATTTTATACACTCGGCACTCTAAAAATAGCATGAACCCACTTGTATAAAATGAACCCACTTTTTCCTACGTCTGTCGTGAGGTGGCAAAAAACATTTTTGTAAATCTGTGGTAATGGTTGTTATTAGCAAGTCACAATGAAAGAGTGTGTCAAGCGTTGGAGCCCTAGGAGGTACAGAACTGGTGGAACCCATTTGTGCATATTATGGCAGGTTACCCACTTGTGCGGTTTTGAACGTATGTGTGTGTGTGTGTGTGTGTGTGTGAGCGCGCGCGTGCGTGCTAGCTTGCTTCAGGAACCACCAGCAACAGCCCCTGAAGCACTAAAGACACAACAACGAAGGAAATGAGTACGTCAACACCAGCACTCAACAGTTCACCATCTAGCCCGCCTAAAGATGATACGACCGTCACTTCCAGTGATGACGACGTTTTCTTTTCGGTGTTTGGTTTGGAATTCACTCTCCACGACATCTACATTATAGCCGGCTCTGCTGGCGGTGTGATCATCATACTGATCGTCATTGTCGCGTTGGTTGTCAGGTAATGTCACACACATCTGTATTCTAAAGATACTAATGTTACACGTTAGAACGCTTGATCGCAACTGGTCTTCCGATGAAGTGTTCTAACATGATGCTATCATTACCGTGACTAGGCGGCTTTGTATGAGGAGAATTCTGTTAGAACGCTTGATCGCAACTAGTCTTCCGATGAAGTGTTCTAACATGATGCTACCATTACCGTGACTAGGCGGCTTTGTATGAGGAGAATTCTGTTAGAACACGTGATCGCAACAGGTCGCCGGATGAAGCGTTCTAACATGATGCTACCATTACCGTGACTGGGCTTTGTATGAGGAGAATTCTGCTAGAACGCTTGATCGCAACTGGTCTCCCGATGGAGCCTTCTAACATGATGCTACCATTACCGTGACTAGGCTTTGTATGAGGAGAATTCTGTTAGAACGCTTGATCGCAACTGATCTCCCGATGAAGCGTTCTAACATGATGCTATCATTGCCCTGACTAGGCTTTGTATGAGGAGAATTCTGTTAGAACGCTTGATCGCAACTGATCTCCCGATGAAGCGTTCTAACATGATGCTATCATTGCCCTGACTGGGCTTTGTATGAGGAGAATTCTGTTAGAACGCTTGATCGGAACTGGTCTCCCGATGAAGCGTTCTAACATGATGCTACCATAACCGTGACTAAGAATTCTGTTAGAACGCTTGATCGCAACTGATCTCCCGATGAAGCGTTCTAACATGATGCTATCATTGCCCTGACTAGGCTTTGTATGAGGAGAATTCTGTTAGAACGCTTGATCGCAACTGATCTCCCGATGAAGCGTTCTAACATGATGCTATCATTGCCCTGACTAGGCTTTGTATGAGGAGAATTCTGCTAGAACGCCTGATCGCAACTGGTCTCCCGATGAAGCGTTCTAACATGATGCTATCATCACCGTGACTGGGCTTTGTATGAGGAGAATTCTGTTAGAACGCTTGATCGCAACTGATCTCCCGATGAAGCGTTCTAACATGATGCTATCATTGCCCTGACTAGGCTTTGTATGAGGAGAATTCTGCTAGAACGCCTGATCGCAACTGGTCTCCCGATGAAGCGTTCTAACATGATGCTATCATCACCGTGACTGGGCTTTGTATGAGGAGAATTCTGTTAGAACGCTTGATCGGAACTGGTCTCCCGATGAAGCGTTCTAACATGATGCTACCATAACCGTGACTAAGCTTTGTAGGAGGAGAATTCTGTTCTGGAACATTTGCACTTGAGAATGCGCCTGTGCGCTCGGAATAATCTATCTTAGAGATTAGCAGACCCCCGATTGCAACCCACTGACGTTTGATGGCCGTTTACAGGAGGAAAACTCAGCCGACCGTGAACGACGTCCGCCGTGTTTCATTTGTCGGCTGCTCGGTGAAGCGATCAGGGGAAACAATCACAGGAGACTCCTTAGAGTGCAGTCCCTTTTCGAGTGGTCACAGACGCGTCTTCACCACGTCTATTGTCAAGATTAAAGTGTCAATACTGAGCCAGTATTTTTTTTCCCCGGTTAGTTATCAGACCACTTGCTCTTTTGAAGCTGTAAGCCTGTACGTTGTTGGAGGCCCAAGTGCAAGGCTGGGGGCTGGGCAAAGAAGTGGAGGGGTGTAGTGGGTGACGGGTGGGGAGGTGTGGGGGGACCTAGTGGGTGCCAAGGACGGGGGGAGGACGTGGGCGCCAGGAGTAAAGCCGATGGTAATATCTGATGAATGTATTTATTTCATCATCCAACAGAAGGCGCCGGCAGCTGCGAAAACGGACCAGACCTGATGGTCTCAGCTCGGACACGCCGGGCGTTGAGCCTGAAAACGGAATAGAGCTGCGCAACATCGTTCCTCGGGAGCAAAGCGAGATCACTCTGGACACTCACAACAGCCGGGCAATATACACCATCGTCCAAAAAGCACCGAAGCCCGAAAGGCACTCAAACTGGAGAGAGAAACCGGAGTTCTTTGAGACCCATTTTCCTGTTACCACTGGCCCAGAGAAAACTCGCTTCGGAGCGTATGAAAGCCAAGAACTTTACCCCGCTGTGCAAGACACAACAAGGCAAAGCCACAAGAACCGCGGAGCACGCTCCACTGTGCAGAAGTCACAACGTCACAATGCCGAAAGCCAGGCAATGTACTCTACAGTCCAGAGAGCGCAACGTCCATTCACCACAAGCCAAGAAATGTACTCCACTGTCCAGAGGACGCCACGCCTGAGCATCAAAAGCCAGGAGATGTACTCTACTGTACAAAAGCCACCGCGTCCAAACACTACAAGCCAGGAAATATACGCCAAGGTCCAGAAACCACACAGGCGATATTACGAAAATATTGAGGACTACCCCATAAATGTCCAAGCCATGACGTCACCAGGAGTCGGTCGTGTGGGTGGAGTTCAGGAGGGAGATGATGGCGTTGTAAGGGGGAGCGATGCAAGTACTGTGTACTGCGAGGACTGGCGAGCTCTTGCTGGTTACGTTGTTGATGATGATGACGAGCTGGTGATGATCGACAATATCGTTTACGTGTCGGCTGACTCGCTTGGGTCCCAGCCTGATCGTTAGGACCTTGGTTTGTGAACAGAGAGTTTTGTGTGTAGAAAGATGTGGATAGGCAGTCGCTTGCCCTATAATATTTTTGGCTGACAGTGTTCAAATATGTTTTCTTCATGGTTTCATACATACTTTTAACCTGTCAATTACAAAGTACATTTGATCATTTCCAGTCTGTTTGTCAAGCGTTGATTGCTTTAACCTTAAACTTTAACCTAAATCCTTAATAACTAGAATCCTAACAACGTCCAGAGAAACGTGAGAACAGGGAAAGATTTTCTACAGCATGACCATAAACCCGGTCAAAACTTTCCTTCTACTTTGCATAATTACAGTTGAGTTGCGTTATATGACCCGCCTCTGTAATTACGAAAACACCAGCCAGGCGATCAGACGACTGTGTGAGATCAGATTTCATATTCAGCAGTTTTTTCACTATTTATAGTTGGAGCTGCGCTTTTTTTGATATGAGGAAAACACGGTGTGTGTGTGTGTGTGTGTGTGTGTGTGTGTGTGTGTGTGTGTGTGTGTGTGTGTGTGTGTGTGTGTGTGTGTGTTCCCTCATCATTTTTCCTATTTTCGCCTGTTTCACACCTACAGAATAACTATTAATCTAAACATGCATAATCAAAACAAAAAATACTTGGGCTTCCTCCATCTGTTTTTTTTTTTTTTTTTTTTGTATCGTTATGGCTTTGGTTTTGTGTGGCAAAGTCAGGGTGTTGGCGATCCAAAACATTTTCTTTCAGTATTTAAATGTAGGCTACAGGAATGTTACCAGCAAGACGGGCACTTTGATATATCAACAAGGGAGCGTTTTGATTTCTTCCATTCATTTAAGTCTTCCTGGTCACTGAGTTCACTGTTCAGTCATGTACAGAGCCACATCATTCGAACTTGCCTGATAAGGTTCAGGTTTGGCGTCTCACCGATTAAAGTTCATAATCTGCTTTATGCTGATGCTGAACCCCGGAGTAAAATATGCCCACTGTGTCAGCTTGATATTGAAAACGAGTTACATTTTCTTTTATACTGTCCTAGTCTTTCAGATATCCGTACTCGATTTATTCCTAGAAAATTTTGGAACCATCCATGCAGCTTTCGACTTACTTTGCTAATGGCCTCAAGCAACTATTATACAGTCAAGAACCTGGCATTATATATTTTTTTAGCGTTAAGAAAAAGACAACAGTTGCTCAGCTGAGTGATATATATGTTATTGTGCACTTTGGTTATTTCCTGTTTCCAAGTATTGTGAATAAGAATGTCTGGTTGTCACTCTCAACTTTGAATGGGCCTAAGGCCTAGCAATAAACAATTCTGATTTTCTTTGAATGCGATTGTTTTAGACTTGAAATGGGTGCAAAGTAGTTGCTCTCTGAAAGAATACAGAGTAACACACTTTTTTTTTCGTGCTTGTAAACTGGAATAATTTACTAGCGTCCGGTTTCTGGTCAGCTCGTGTCGTGTTATTCTGCAGACGTCCACAAAAATAATAATAATGATAATAATGAGTATTGTATAGGCGCTTTACCAAATGTCATGAATCGGCTCAAAGCGCCGCGAACTGAACCCAACACGCACGCTCACGTGAATCACACGCATTCTCTCACACACTGGACATAAACACATTACAGTGACATGGTGCGGAGGGTCAGCTCAGCTATTTAAATTTCGGAATTTAGAATTGCAATTACTTTGCAAATTTTGTCGGCCGAACATTTCCAAAGCAGAGGGGAGGGGGGGGGGAGCCAGAGTACCCGGCGAGAACCCCCGACGATCGGCCAGAATGAACGGTGCCACATACGAGAAGGAAAAATTCCCCCCCCCCCCTCCCCCGAGTGGGACTCGAACCCCTGACCTCTTGCATTGGTGACAAGTCTCTTAACCACTAGACCACCTGCCGCCCCGAAAAAGTTTCGCATGCACATCCGCAAAGCAGCATTGTCCGTGTGTAGTTCACACATACAGAAAACTGAACTAAAAAAATAACAGGAAAACACGATTGTCCTGATCTCGGTCCCTACGTGTTAGTTCGGGCTAACCCATGAGTGTTCGGGGAAGACACATCCTGGGTTATGACCCTCGATTACAGGAGAGGGGAAACCATGACTACCTACGCATATGGAGTCTTTCGGTGGTTGTCTCCCCTGGAATGAGTGGCTTTCTAGGCAGGTTGGTATTTGGCTGGTTGTTTAAGGGTTTAAGGGTATAAAGATCTAACCTCCCAACAGAAAGCTTTCCCAAGTGTGAAAAATATTTACAGAGTCGACCGTGCAAGCACAGTCAACTCTGTCACAGTTGCAGAGTTTTCAGCGTCCCTGAAACCCCAATAAACGCCAAGGGCAGCCTGATTTCACAGCTCAGTTTGCGTTTTGACACTGAGCGAGAAAGATCGTGCAGCACCCAACATCCGCTAGACGCTGTAGCGATGTGTCTCGCTCACTGACCAAACGCCAAATAAGGTCACGGCAAACTCGTGCTCTGGTTTTATAAGGGTCCCCGAAGCGCTGAAAACTCTGCAAATGTGACAGAGTTGTCTGGATTATGCACGCACGCACGCAAATACACACGTGCGCGCACACAGACACATTGTCTGTCTGTCTGTCTGTCTCACACACACACACACACACACACACACACACACACACACACACACACACACACACACACAGAGTTATAACTATATTGGCAGTTATAACAATAAATTATTTGCATTGTCATCTTTCAATGATCACCAAAGTGGCTGAAGCTGTGACTCATCCTTTCACTCCATTTTGCTGACGGTCGTACAATGATAATACACCGACGTGGTGATTCGCCGAGTGTGGGGAATTTGTGCTCTTGAAACTGTTGGGTGTATCGAGTCAACGACCCGCGAGTGGCTCTGCTCTGCTGCACCTCTGTCTCTGTTTCTCTATGTCATACGCATCCCCGTACCGGGGGCCGTAACGTTAACACCTAGTGTTAACGTTACGGCCCCCGGTACGGGGATGTGTCATACGTACTCTACAGAGAAGGAAATGGCCGGAAGTCAGTCAGTGACGCGCTGTTCTGGGCAGTTGAAAGATTAGAGTGAATACCGTCCGCCGTGACTTCCTGGTATACAGGGGCATACTTTATTTTTCAGATTGTGCCATGGCTGTATACGCACCTTGTCAATGGTTAGGATGTATGTAATGAGGGTGGTGTTCATGAACTTTGTGTGCGAGAAATGTGTCATGAGGGCGATATTGGTGATACTATGACATAGCCGCCCGTGGTGAAGTTAGCTGGATTGTATTATGGGTCTAAAACCCCCTAGGGCTCATGCAAAGCCGGCATAAAATCTCTCTTGGCAAATCTCTCTCTCTCTCTCTCTCTCTCAGTATTAACTACTTCTCTATTAGTATTCCTACAGCTTTTCCATGCTTTTGATAATGGCATATTCTGTAGTCCCGGTCACAAAAAGAGACAAGCTGTCAGTGAAGCTGGCAACTTTTTGCACAGACGTGAAAACACTTGCAGTAGACGATAAATCTAAATTTGTTTTTCACCTCTGTGTGTGTGTGTGTGTGTGTGTGTGTGTGTGTGTGTGTGTGTGTGTGTGTGTGTGTGTGTTGTGTGTGTGTGTGTTGTGTGTGTGTGTGTGTGTGTGTGTGTGTGTGTGTGTGTGTGTGTGTGTGTGTGTGTGTGTGTGTGTGTGTGTGTGTGTGTGTGTGTATATGTGTGTGTGTGTGTGTGTGTGTGTGTGTGTGTGTGTGTGTGTGTGTGTTGTGTGTGTGTGTGTGTGTGTGTGTGTGTGTTGTGTGTGTGTGTGTGTGTGTGTGTGTGTGTGTGTGTTGTGTGTGTGTGGGTGTG
>JACVVK020000060.1:1215000-1222500 GCA_018292915.2 Batillaria attramentaria
GTTAATGCCAACAGCGTGACGAATTTAGGTCAACGAGGTGACCAGCCTAAACATCCAGATGACCGTACATTTGGTAACAGGAAGAAAACTAAAAAGTGGTACAATTGGATTCGCTCTGGCTTTCACAGTGAATCACAGAGAGCATCCCAACTGCTTGTGTCGGTAGAGGGCTGTAGGGCAATACTTCCTTCTGCGTACTGTGACATTCGGTGTGAGGCACAACGTATGTAATGTGTTACAGGAACAATTTAGAAAGAGATGTATGGATGATTTTTGAGTTCTATGGATCTTTCATGCAGTGATGATGCATAGTGTTACACTGTTGTCGGTAGTGGTGTATTCTCGTCTATGTACAGATTCACAGAAGCAGCTTCGCGAACTTGCTGGTACTCTGTGTTGAAAAGTCGACAGTGAACTGTTTGTGTATGCGAGTGACGCACAAAACAGACTGGGGGGAAAAAACAGTCGAGATCTCGTTAAGTGTTCAAATATGAATCAGCACTGTTTCCTTGCCATTTAAAGTACCGCTTAAACTTTAGAAAAGTTGCCATTGAATCAAACCATTTCTTCTAACTTTAGTTTGGTTTATTTCGCCTTTACAGCTAAACGCCTCATGAAAAGTTGAAAAGTGGTTGGGATTATGACATCAGAATGAATGGGCACTGGTGTCTCCAACGGAAAGGTGTCTGTATGTGGATGCTGTGTTTCTTCTTCATTATTCTTCCAGCAGCACCAGCGACAAAATATACTGGTAGATCTCTCTCTCTCTCTCTCTCTCTCTCTCTCTCTCTAAATGTACATGTAGTTTTTAAAAATGTTGTTTCTCTTTGCTTCATTCTCTTCTTTTTCACTTTTTGTGTCTGCTTGTTTTGGGTTTTTTAAAAAATCAATGTAGTGTAGCAACGATAAGTTGCAAAAATTTCTTTCTTTAATGTAATAATTCAAAACATATGTTTCAGGTACTCCGCATTCTAACCTTCCTGAACGTAAGTGTTCGAACGTCTCATCCTCCTACACTGCAGTTTTATCGTGCAAGAACGACTCAGACTGGATATATCCCGTTTCTGTGGTCACCAACAGCGGTGACAACCAGTCAGCCATTGACAACAAGACGCTTTCGTACAAATTCCCAACGCCCTCAAACTGCAGTGGAAAGAAGGGTCCGGATCAGTGCAAAGTTTTCGTGGTCGTTCCTGACGTGGAAAATGAAAATGTTACAGATGTCTGCGTGCTACATGAATGTCTGCCAGGTAGGTAGACAATATTTAAACTTAAATTTAAACTTAAATCTCTCTCTCTCTCTCTCTCTGTCTCCCCCCCCCCCCCCCCCGTCCATTTCTTTCTTTTGATATATTTACGGTGTGTGTGTGTGTGTGTGTGTGTGTGTGTGTGTGTGTGTGTGTGTGTGTGTGTGTGTGTGTGTGTGTGTGTTACTTAGATGTAGCTTACTTAGTACTAGTTGTATGTAGCCTAGCAAGGACAAGATGTAAGACAGGTCTGCGCACCTAATCTTTTATCGTTGTAAAAGAAAGTTTCGTTCGTCCGTTCTCTTTCTGTCTGTCTGTCTGTCTGTCTGTCTGTCTGTATGTATGTATGTATGTATGTATGTATGTATGTATGTATGTATGTATGTATGTATTTACTATGATGTACAAACGCAACCAACTGTTTCGTTCTTGTTTCCAGACAACAAGCATTACAACATGTGTAACAACGTGTCAGCCGAAGTGCCGGACGTGCTCTACTTGGCCTCTCACCAGTTTTTCGCAAAGTCCCCAGATAACAGCAACACCAGCCAGTGTCGATGTCAAGTCACATCCAACATCGCTCACGTACGACCTCTGTACATCTCGGAACCCCAGGATCATCTGACCGTGACCGCCGGTTCGTCACTGCTGAATTTGTCCACGGACCATGGGGCAGCAGGACACGAAGATCATGTCTGTGTCACGGGGACTTTGGACCTGATTGTCGCCAACAGTAGTGCTCTTGTGTGGCTGGAAATCAGAGGTAAGGCGATGTGCTTAATACGCCTCGAAATTTGCGGATAAAACGGCTTGCTATAGGATGGGAGGTTCATAAAGTGTCCAACACGTGTTTTGTTCTCTTATTTTTTTATGTAATCATTTCTTTTACTTTCATGTTGTTGTTGTCCAAACTTTGCCAGCTCCAGTTGTGTTCTTCCCAGGTCCTGGGTGGAATCCACGAAGGGTTCAGAAGCTGGTGCATATTTTATTGATGCATGATGATGAGGATGATGATGATGATCTGGAGGTCCATGTGATTTGAGAGCGCGCGACAGGGCTACATTCCACGCTTCCTGTCATTAAATATCACGGCGTTTACCAGGCCCGGGAGCTACGGCACCTGCGGTGCCGGCCGTGCAATCATCCACGTCATAAGATGTGTCATACCAAGGGAGACACCATTAAAGTCGCACCCGTGAAGTGGGTGAGTTTCGGCTATGTGGCAACAGCCTCCCCATTTAGGCCCATAGCACACCCGCTCTGGGTAGGAGCCGACCTAGGTAGGAAAAATCCGGCTTTCCTCGTCTGGGATTCGAAGCCGGGTCTCCCGGTCCATGGTCCGAAGTGCTAATCACTACACTACAGAGGCCGGTCTTCTTGATTTTACATCGTTGCAGGTGAAAACAGTAATCTGTCGCTCCGATGTAATGAAGAAATCGAGACAAATGCTGCAGAGACAGTTGCTGGCAGGAAGGGCGGCTTATGCACTCACGACGTCGCACGTATGTAGTCTTGGCAAAGATTTTTCCTTTCACACTCGTTTTAACTTGATTCGCTTTAAGCCCATTTCGTGTTCTAGCAGTTTATTTCATTGTAAACTGATTTCAGTTAAGGTTCCCTCTCAGACAGTCACATGCTTCTTGTATACAGCACAGGCTAGGAACAGTGCACAGGTTTACTCAGTTCTAAAGTATGAAATGTGCGTATGTTGTAGAGCTGAGTTTAATGAATCCATTGCACTACGCTTTGTTGAACGCTATTTTTCTTCTCCTCACATAAAGCGAAATGCAGTACTCTATAAACTGGCTGGCATAAATCTGAGAGTGGGTCAGTGACCAGGGAGAACCAAGTTATTGCCACCACCCCCCCTCTGCCGGCTCCAGCCTGGGCGCATAGCGCTCACCAGCCCTGGACGGGCTGCAGACTGGAATAGGGTCCACTCCGGCCATTAAAGGGTTGTGTGTGTGTGTGTGTGTGTGTGTGTGTGTGTGTGTGTGTGTGTGTGTGTGTGTGTTACAGGTACCCGTATCTACTTTAGCTACATCTACCTCATGGCAGCGGTTGTCGGCGCATTGGTTGTTGTTCTGCTGGCCATCGTCTCGATTAGATACATTGCGAGGTAAAAAAAAAAAAAAAAAAAGCTCCTCTGATAAGTGCTGGTACATGTCCTACCGCTGGACCCTTCAGTAAATTTACTACAATAACTGATATTAACATTAGTAAAAGTAAATATATTTTAGACCTGCGCCTTGAGAGGAAAAATCTTAACCCTACTAACCGGGAATCGAATTGAGTCGTTACTCAGAATCCCGTGAAAAGACACATACATTTCAAATTCCGGTGAGGTAAATCAATATTTAAATTCCGGTGAGGTAAATCAATATGTTTGGAATCTACTCTCTCCAAATCGTCCCTGTTCACCGGCGGGCTTTAAGAAGCGCGAATGGTATTCATTGCAGTAAGTACTGCATTCAAGCCTACTGAGAATGGAGGTGTTTAAGCGTTTTTCTCGCGCATAAGTTGCAATATTTGCAGTATATGCGCTTAGTATGTATCTTTGTTTTACTTAGTTGTAATTGCTATTTGTTTTCTACGCTTTTTGTAATCGGGAGTTCGAGAAATTAGCATGAAGGCGCAGCGTCTCCTGCATGTCCTGGGTTTATACCGCCTCGTAGACCAGTTTGCATCCTTTGTCCAACGTTACATTTTTTTTTCATGTAGTGCAGGACTGCAGGCACACTCAGCCGCGAATTAGTCTTTGTGGCTCACTCACTCACTCACTCACTCACCCACGCTACTTGCAAACTGACATAGACGCTGAAGTGGGGGTTGGAAGAGCTACAAAAAAATGTACCCAGTGACCCAATTCATTTCTTTTTACTTTGCAGAAAAGGGCGACGTCAGCGTCAAAACGTTCCCGATGTAGTGTTTCGAGCCACTGTACGACCAGAGCAAGCCTCGACCTCATCCAGACAACCCCTTGTTATCAGCTTGCACCGGTACAGCGAGGTCTGCCTGGACGAAGTCACAGGGAAACCAAATTTAGTCTCAACCCCAGGCAGGCCAGAAAACAAGAAACCCAACGCCAAAAGACGAGACGAGAGGGAGACGTGGATCCTTTTTACTCCTGCCAGGGAGACTGCGGCAGATGGCGTGCCGCCGCTTCCGGGCCGTCCTGTGGGTGTATCAGACAAGGTCAAGGACGCTGCTAAAGCAAAAGCATTTGTCGTCACAGAACCTTCAGAACAGGATGCTAGTCATGACTACTCCATTGTCAAGGACGACGTAACTGCTTCAGCGAGTTCTAAATCAGAAAAGAACAAGATTTCGGCTGCTCAGACAGGAGCCACATTGCCTCCAGGAAGAGCTGTGGACGTCACTAGCAAAGCCAAGGAAGCCGCGGAAGAGAGGCGTCGCGTAAGAGGGAAAGCGCTCGTCGTGAGAGAAACTTCAGAACAGGAGACTAGTCACTATTACTCCACTGTCCAGGACGACATGACAGCTTCAGGTAGTTCAGGGCCTGAAAACACCAAGGCTTCGTCTGTTCAGAAAGGAACCGCATCACTTCCACAAAAACCTGTAGTAGTCAAAAACAAGGCCAAAGGCGCTGCTGCTAAAGGGAGACATCACGCCACAGGAAAAGCGCTTGTCGTCAAAGAACCGTCAGAACAGGAGGGTAGTCACCACTACTCCACTGTGGAGGACGACATAACGGCCTCAGGGAGTTCGACACCTTGCAAGACCAAGACATCGTCTGTGCAGAAAGGAACCACTGCGCTTCCACCCAGACCTGCAGGAGGCAAAAACAAGACAAAGCAAGCTGCTGAAGATGAACGCCACGTCAGAGGGAAAGCGCTTGATTTAATTGTTAAAGAACCTTCAGATAGAGTTAGTCCCTGCTACTCCACTGTGAAGGACGACATAAGTGGTGCGGGGAGTCCAGGACCTGGGACCAACATGACTTTGTCCCAGGCAGGAGCCACGAGTCATCCGTACGACGAGGTGGAGCTGGAGATCGACGGTGAAGCAGACACAAGCTCCAAACCGAACCAAGATCGCACATTGTCGTCTCCCTCTGCCGCTGGAAACCGTTTCCCCATTGTCCCTTTACCGGTCTTTGAGATGACGATAAATTCTCATAGCAAACTGAACGACGATGCCCCTGTAGTGATTAAAGCAGTTGTTCCCAAGTCCCCAGGCCAGAAAACACAAACCAGGAATCACAATGTGAAAGCTGGTGATAAAAACGCCACGGCTGATGCTGATGATTGTGATCTTGTCATGGTGAACAACATTGTTTACGAGTCTGCCGGCGCCAAGCCAACAAACCATTAAAGGAGGAGTTGTCCTCGTGGCCAGAGAAATGAACTTGTCATGGCTGACAATGTAGCTGACGACGGAGGAGTAAAAGGTTAACGAAAGTGACATAAAAATATGAGAACCAATGACCCGCTTGGAATAACGTAGACGAACGAGACAGCTCAACCTTCAGGGAGGAAAACAGGAGGAACACAGGCACTCGTAGGTTGTCAATATTTCGAATGAAAGGTATTTTCATACGTCATGCCGATCACAAATCTTGTATGATGGAGACGGGTTTGCGATGAGCGTGACTTATGAAAATACCTTTTGATTTTCAAATCTGTGAGTGCCTGTGAGGAGGCAGCTCTAACAAGGTCAGGACTTGCAACAAGACGCCACGTGACAAAGCAGCCAAATACTGTAGAAGGTCGCTGGGACATCTGACTCAGTATCTCAGGATGTTGTACACTGAAGCAGTGGTTACTAGTCTCACTACAATGCTCCTAGCGCGAGAGTCAAGGTGTCATCATGGTCGACAACGGTCTACAGATATTCTGTTGAAGAAATGTGATCACATGACTGAATTGGGTGGTGGGCATCGCGCTGTTGATGATTAACCTTACGTATAGACGAGCATATTGGCCTTTAGATATTCAGGGCAAGTGGAGAGACGTAACAAGGACGGCATGACTCACTGAAGTTGAGCATATCTCCGGTAAAATAACGTATAACAAAATGTATAGACGACCAGTTCTAACTCATTCGAAGACGAGATCGTAACACAAGCCTTGATACATACAGCTGTTCTTAAGAACTGGTGACTAGTGTGCGTGTTTTTTATATTTTTTGTCAGCCGCGAATTAGTCTTTGTGGCTTGCGCGGATTTAATAATAATAATAATAATAATTAATATTGTATAGGCGCTTTACCGAATTTCATGAATCGGCTCAAAGCGCCGCGAATTGAACCCAACACGCACGCTCACGTGAATCATACACATTCTCTCACACACTGGACATAAACACATTAATCACATGGTGCGAAGAGTCAGCTCAGCTATTTAAGTTTGGGAATGCAGAATTGCATTTATTTTTCAAATTTTGTAGGCTGAACATTTCCAAAGCCCTAAACACTCACTCACTCACCCTTATATTTTTTATATTTATTGTATGTAGGGAGTCGGGACAGTAGAGCAATGGACTTCAGTGCTTTTTTGTTGTTTTTTTTTCCTCGTTGTCCCGCTATGTGGTGGAAAAGGACGTTAAACCCCAAAACACCCACCCACCCACACCCACCCCACCCTCCTCGTTGTCCCGTCTTTGATATCACTCATATTTAGTGGAAAAGGACGTTAAACCCCTGAATACCCACCCACCCTTTCACTGTATATTTTCTAACTACTGAAAAGAAAATGATCACAGTTGAGAAATAAAGTTTATTGAATCTTGAAGTTGACCAGGGCCCGTATGTAGAACTCGAGGTTAATTTAACTCACGGCTACGGGCCTAACCCAGACTTGGACAAAAGAAACCAAAAAGCAAAATCAAATAAAAAAGGAAGCATGAGTGAGTGAGTGAGTTTTTAGGGCTTAAAGCCGCGCAAGCCACAAAGACTAATTCGCGGCTGAGTGTGCCTGCACTACATGAAAAAAACAAAAAAGTAACGTTGGACAAAGGATGCAGACTGGTCTACGGGGCAATATAAACCTAGGACATGCAGGAGACGCTGCACCTTCATGCTAATTTCTCGAACTCCCGGTTACAAAACAGCGTAGAAAACAAACGACAATTACAACTAGGTAAAACAAAGATAAATACTAAGCGCATATACAGCAAATATTACAACTTATCATCTCCTAGGCGCAATAAACCAGTTCGCAGCATATGCCCAACATCACTTATTCCTAACCACTGGTAGTGCAGACGTGAGTGAGAGGTTAAAAAGAAGAAAC
>JACVVK020000060.1:1227500-1237500 GCA_018292915.2 Batillaria attramentaria
TATTCTTCCGGGAAAATGGGGAAAAAAGGCTCAATAACGAAGGTTGTATCAGGCACAACATGCCATGTCAGTAGTTCACAAATGAGGGATACATAACACTCGCAACTCGCAAACTGGTGATGTGAATACCGACTGTTCCCTGTTCTCGAGGACTGTACTTTCTTTCTGTCACTGTTGTTTCAGACACACACGCCTGCGTCATTGCTGGCGTTGCTGGCGCCGTGCTGATTGTCCTGCTCGTGTTTCTTCTGATCATGATAGCCAGGTAAGATCATTCACACACAGTTTTAAACAACAGCAGCGACAACTTAAACAACGAAAGCAACAAGCAGGTGCTGATGCATTCTCAACATCAGGTTCTCCCCGCCCCTCTCCCTAGACAACTGTAATACTATGAGTCAGTAAACGTTAGGTTGACTCGTAGACAATAGGCTGGAACACGTGTTGCTACAGACGGCGTAAGCTAGTAAAAGTAATAGTATAAAGTAGTGAACGTAGGCTTGCCAAAATATCGGGAAAACACGCACTATCTCGTCTTAAAGTCTGATCCCGACCATCTCCTACCCACTATATGTTAAGATTGGTTAAAAAGAACAAGCCACTGCACACCAGTATGAGCCACTTCAAGCCACGTCAAGGCCTGGGCCTTCCCCGCTAGGCTCGAGACCACTGCAGATTGCGTAACAGTGGCTTGAAGTGGTTCCTAGTGATATGAAGATTTCAATTAAAAACGCGATTTTTGCATGGGCTGTTAAGAGTCATGTCTTTTGTCCACTTCAAATCAGTATCATACATTCAACGCACCTTGAACATTAATGTTTCCAGACGTCGGCAGAAAATGACCAGGACCGAAGGCGACGCGACAGAATTTCAACAGAACAGCACTGTCCGTCTACAAGAGCTTGCTGCCCCAAGTTCACCAGACGTTGACGTCACCAGCTATGCTTCTGAGAACTACGCCAGATTGGCGCCTGCCGAGGAAAGGAACAGAAGCGATGACAACGCCACCTACACCCCGCTCAGGCCACCCGTGCCGAGAACCAGCCAAGTCGGCAACGAACACGCGACACACGCGCCAAACTGTGATGCTGCCAGTGAGGGCCCGGAAAACCATTACTACTCCAGTCTCGCTCGTCCTGAAGACAGACACGGGATGGACAACGACAGCTACACCCTCCTCCCACCACGCTATGTGAACTTCCAGCAGCAACAACAACCGCAACGTCACCAGCAACAATTGCAGCCGGTTGGATCAGAAGATACAATACGATACAACAACCTGATTACAGAGCAGTCAACCGGTGACTTTCCAGAAGCCATGGACAATACCGATGATAGCTATCTTCATCCAGTCGGCTACCTGACCACCACAGACAAGTAAAAAAGCTGACGCAGTGGAAGCTGGAAATGAATCCTCCGTAGTTACTTTCTGTGGGACTGCATTTCCGAAGTATGCAATATATAAATCATAAGACGCTTTCATGTTGCTCTTAAGGGGAGTCCACAATTTGACAACTTCATGAATGTACTCACATAACGTGTAGTGATCCCATGCATATCACAGCAGATACAACAAAACTTTTCCCGATTTCATCAAAGATTTGTTTTCCGCTGTTGTGTTTTGTCGCGTTTTATTGTCCATCGCTAAGCTGACTGTCCATTTGAACGAGTTATATCCAGGGCATATATCATTTCTTGTTGTCTTAGCACATCACTGTAATCAATGAAAACGTTTAGATACGTGAGCATTTTCAAAATCCAACGCCAATATGCTAGTAGAGAGTTGTTGGGTTTTTTTTTTCCCTTCAATTAGTGACATGCTTATGACAAGGCAAACAACATTATGTTGACTTAGATGTATACAAATCGAATGTCCTCATTATGACTTTTAGTTCCTTTTCTCGCGTGAAAGTTGTGTGTGTGTGTGTGTGTGTGTGTGTGTGTGTGTGTGTGTGTGTGTGTGTGTGAGAGAGAGAGAGAGAGAGAGCATTTACAATACGATTAAGACCCAAGCTGACTTCATCTGCACAAAATGACTTGGTATGTGAAAGCCATATCTGCTAATGTTTTGTGGAATTGTGGATCGAACTACAACCAAATCACGGGAAGAGGGCCGGGGGGGGGGGACCAAATCACGGGAAGGTGGGGGGGAGGGGGGGGGGGCAGAATAACTGAGCTGGTAGAACATGAGACTCCCTGATCCTTGGTTCGAATCCTTGCTGAGAGCCAGAAACAATGCTTTTGCTCTTTGTGATTGCTTCGTCTATGGTTCCGCCCGTACACATCCCCTATTCGATTTGTCAGGGGAGACAACTTCTTTGAACAGGTCAAGAGCAGTCACCCCTTCACAGACTTGCGTTTGTCAATACAGACCAGCCAGTAAAAGCTTTCCTAGTCTGGCATGTAGACACATGACACTTAACACTACAAACAGACGACACGTCTTACTGGCGGGAAAAAGAAGTGGAAGAGACAGCCTTGAAGGCAAAATACGTGTCGTGTGTGCAGGTACACATCCTGACGTGTTCAGTTTTCATGGTTGGCTGCCTGCACCATAGGTGCGCTAAGGTAAGTGTGTTTGTTAACCTTTCCGGTTGACTGAGATGAGACACGATCAGTTGTGATTGAAGTCTGGCTCACTTTGCAATGACTGAATATCAGGTGTTGTCTAGTATTGCGAACTGTATTTTGTGTTCCTCTTTTCTGTGTGATTACGACTAATCCTGATATTGATGACATAACCTGGCACTCTGTCAGCAACAGGGGCAGTATATTAATTTCATCTGCTGGACTTTAAAGTAATGCGATGGTCTCTCAGTTACCTTTCCTGCTCACACACACACACACACACACACACACCGTGACACACACACACACACACACACACACCGTGACACACACACACACCGTGACACACACACACACACACCGTGACACACACACACACACACACACACACCGTGCCACACACACACACACACACACCGTGACACACACACACACACACACACACCGTGACACACACACACCGTCACACACACACACACACACGAGAGAGAGAGAGAGTTAACCCTGGCCCCCCAACAGAGAAAAACCGCTCCCTATAGAAACCGAGCGTTGCGTACCCTCACAACCGATTATATTACTCCGTGTCTCCTCCGGGTTCCCACGACCTCCAGCAAAGCTTGAACAAAACGTCTTATCTCCGGCGACCCAAAATGACGCTAAGGTCGAGCTCATGCATAACTGACAACCCTCCTAAACATGAAAGTAAACAACTCGCACACACACACGGAAGTATATCACATACCTCTTAATCAGTTTTATGTTTATGTACACGACCTTCAGGTTTTCCTGACATAACAAACTGATATGTGCTGATAACGTGTGGTAACTAGCGGACCCTGTAGAGTCCGCTGGATACGAGTAAACACACAACAGAATTAATATGAAGCAACACAGAGAAGGAAATCGCAGAGCCGTAAGGTGCCAGAAGCAATTACTCTGAGGCGAACACGTGATTGCAATGAAAGCATCAATGAATGAAAAGGTACGTGATTGTTTAACTTCAGCATGTGTATAATTCGGGTATTCTACATTCGTTTAATCTGCAGTTGTTGTTGTTGTTGTTTTTTTTTTTTAGCAGACACCCGAAAGAAACAACTCCTCAGTCCTGTGTCTCAGGGTCGCTATCACTATACTTGCTAAATGCATTATGCAAGCGTATGTACTATGCAAATGTTTCTTTCACAAAATGATCAACAGTCTTACGTGGCCACTTCATTTGTCCTCTGTCATAAACGTGCAGACCTGACCATCTAATGATCGAGTAATCCATTTTAAAACTTGAAGCTGAACAGGTGGGTGTGTGTGTGTGTGTGTGTGTGTGTGTGTGTGTGTGTGTGTGTGTGTGTGTGTGTGTGTGTGTGTGTGTGTGTGTGTGTGTTTCAATAATGCTAGTACACATTTTAGGAAGCTGGTAATTTACATTGTGCAAATGGACCGCTTACAGGAATTCGAAAGACGACTCTACACCTTTATTTGCTCACGAACCAGCGAGGGCAAGAAAAGCGAATTCATAGTTATACGGTCACGCCATTCATTTGATTCGCAACCTGTTTGTGCTGTCTTTTGAGTCATTCAGATTTTACCAGAAAGCGACCAAGCCTTTTTCAAGCCCTTTGAAGCTGATGTGATACTCAGTGTTGAATGCGTTGCTTGCGGCCTTCGGTTCAAATAGACAGGGTTAGGAAAATTTCAACAATTTAATCTGTCTCAGAAAAGACCTCAAGGATAGGGGTAAAAGATCAAGTTTGTAATTGTGTAGTAGTTTGTCGTGGTAATGCGTGGTTTGTGTAATTCTATCAATTGAAGTTTCTGCAAAAAACATGGCGTGTGCTTGTTTTACCTTCTTGGATTACACACTGGCTGCGCCAAGGAAGTGTGGTTGTACGCGACGTGCAAAATAACCTGCAATTTAATCGGTTGACCTGTCTTAGACCACGACAGAAAACGGGAACACACACACACACACACACACACACACACACACACACACACACACACACACACACACACACACACACACACACACACACAAAAACAACAACAACAACAACAACAACAACAACAACAACAACTAGCACTGCCACTGGCCGAAGTGCCTGAGATTTCAGGGAAACACTCAGACACCTGCATGATGTTTACTTCCCCCTTCTGACGGGGAGAGCCGGGATAGCCGAATGGTAGAGCGTTGGACTCTCAATGCTCGGCTCGAGTTCGAATCCCGGCTTGGGCCAAATGTTTGTGCTGGCCTTTTTCTAGTAGCCCCGTCTTTGATATCACCCTTACGTGGTGGAAAAGGACGTTAAACTCCCAAACATCCATCCATCCACCCCCTTCTGACGGAGCCGACACGAGGAATTCTTCCCTGCATTTTTTTCCATCTTAACTGCGGTGGCCTTTGTTACTAAGCACACTTATAAATCATACTCGTAGCTATTGACAAAGTGGATCAATAAAATCCAGGTCATTTTATTAAACGTCTGCTTGTCCAGCTGAACAACATTTGAAACTAACAAAAGCTAATTCATCTCTTTGTGTTTCTTGCAGTTGTAGCCAGCTCAGCCACGTGACCGGGTGTGGCTCATCAAAAGTTACACATGAGGGAGATTTTCCTGGTGCAAAGTTGGTGAATCAAAATGGCCGTACTGCAGGTGACAGTTGCTGTGTTGCTTTTTCTGTTTGTGGATGACGTTGCGGGGCAGAATTCACAGAATGGTATGAGATTTTTTTTTTTTTTTTTTTTCTTTTGTGATAAGTCGTCATTTCAACTGTTTTAGCTTTTGTTTAATGTATTGGTGTTATTTTTGGTGCATTTATAAACACTGTATCTCAGTAGCAGAGCCAGCTAGAAATATGGCAGGTTCTGAAATTCAGCTCATTTCTGTTGTGCAATTGTATCGATTGATGGCAGATTTTAAGACCACTTTCTCCTTGTGTGATGGCTTTGAAAGGAATTATCTTGGAGCTAAGGGCAAAAGCAAGGCTTTTTTTGGGGGGGGGGAGGGGGATGGGGGGGGGGGCAGTGAGGATGGGTTTTGGAGCGGATGAGTGAGTCCCCCCCCCCAAAAAAAAAAAAAAAAAAATGCAAATATAACTTTAAAAGAATAATTCCGTATTTCAGTGGTTCAGCTGATACTGTTCTTTGAGCCATGTCATTGTAATGTGTTGATGGTGTTTAGTGTTTGGGCACAGCTGGTTCTCGCAATGCTTGCGGTCAAGTAGCCGGGAAAGCACCAAGTAGTAGTAGTAGTAGTAGTAGTAGTTTTGTGTGTTTTGTTCTGCCTAAACTCGTGGTGGAATCCACGTATGGCTCGGAAGCCGATGATGAGGATGAGAATGATGGTATGATGATGCTGTGGAGGTCCGTGTCGTTTGAGACTGCGGGACAGGGCCGTATTCCGCCCTTCCTGTCATAAATATCCCGGCGTTTACCAGGCCCGAGAACTACGACACCCGTGGTGCCGGCCGTGTAATCATCCACATCATGAGATGTGTCATAACAAGGGAAACATCCCCAAAGTCGCACCCGTCAAGTGGGTGAGTCTCGGCTGTCTGGCAACAGCCTCCCCGTTGGCCCCACAGCTCACTTGCTCGGGGTAGAAGTCGACCTACATAAGAAAAATCCCGCTTTCCTCGGCTGGGATTCGAACCCGGGTCTCCCGGTCCATGGTTCACTACACTACGGGGGCCGGTAGAAGTAGTACTTGTAGTAGTAGTAGTAGTTCGTGAGAAATAAATCACTTTCCTCTTTATGACGTTCAAGACTCGTGTCCTTAATCTTATCCATGTTTATAACATTTTCTTTGGAGGAAGGTCACCAAAAAACGCTGTGTGAAAAATTGAGTTCCATGTGTGCCCACAGATCCGACTCCCGAACATGCATGGAAATGCAGCAACACATCTAATAACACTTCTCTCCAGCTTTCGTGCCCAAACAGTACTGACTGGTTTCATGTTGTTCGAGAGACATTCTCATTCACTGGAAATTGCACCACAGGGATCTATAGCAGCTCCTTGGCACAGGATACTGCTAGAGGCGGATTATCTGTCAATTGCCTCGGGCCTCAAACAAATGGTACATGTGAAGAAGCCGTAGAAATACATATTCCGCAATTCCAAAATGCAGCGGAGAAACTTGTTAAAGTCACCTACGAATGTGTGAAAGGTACGTCTGTTTCTTTTGATGATAACTTGAAAAAGTCGACTACGAATGTGTCAAAGGTACGCGCTTTTCTTTCTTGTACCATTTTGACAAGAGTGCGTGCGTGCATGCATGCGTGTGTGTGTGTGTGTGTGTGTGTGTGTGTGTGTGTGTGTGTGTGTGTGTGTGTGTGTGTGTGTGTGTGTGTGTGTGTGTGTAAGAGAGAGAGAGAGAGAGAGAATGACAATGACAATCCTTTATTTTACAACGGTAGAAGATTTTGGCCAAAGGGCCAGTTTACAACCTTGCCGTTGCTAGACTACAGTATAAGAGTAAAAGCTTAGGAGTATACACATTACAGACACTTAAAAATGAAATACAAGAAGGCGGAGAATAAGCATGATAGCTAAAATAGATGGCAGGGATAACCAAGAAAACAGAAATGATTAAAGTTAAAAGAGAGAGAGAGAGAGAGAGAGAGAGAGAGGGATGTATTTGGACTGGATTTGTCTGCAAAGTACAATGCTGACTAACTCATGTACAAAACTCTCAGGAAATCACTTATGTTGTAAAACTGTAAGTTTAAATTATTATGTAAATAAACGATGTTCACTCAAAAGATGTGTGTGTGTGTGTGTGTGTGTGTGTGTGTGTGTGTGTGTGTGTGTGTGTGTGTGTGTGTGTGTGTGTGTGTGTGCGCGCGCGCGCGCGCTTGCGCAAAACCCTACAATTTTCATAACCATCTTGTTACAGAGAACCTGACCTACAACATATGTGGCAATGAATCGGTTCAAGTGGGTGGCGTTTTCTACCTGGCTTCCCCCGACTTCTTCAATCAGCCACTTGATAACGACCGAAGTGAACTGTGTCGGTGCGTAGTAGAGACGCGTTCAACCGTCAGGGCCAAATTGTTGTACGTAGCGAACGCGAGGAATTTGTTCGTAAGCTGTACGAACTGCACAAGTAATAGCATACCGACATCTGGACGCTTGATTCATGAAGATGTGCTCTTCAGCAGTAATGACACTGAGATCAAGACCGTGGGCATTAGTTTCAATGCGTTTGCCAACGGCAGTCAGATGGAAAATTCCGTTTGGATACAAATTGAAGGTGAGGGAAGCATGTTTCATATCCGTAGACGTGTTTTTTTTTTTTTTTTTTTTTTTTGCTTGTTGTCGTCGCTGTAAGTACCGAAAAAGTTGATCATAAAAACGTATTCCTGTAATTGTAACAGAAATGATTAGCTCATTCAAGACGGGCCGATTTTTCCTCAGCCATCCCCTGCAGACGGGCCGATTTGTGAGGTTCAGAAAAAAAAATCATTAAAAAATAGCAAAACAAGATACAGATTTAAAAATTTCAGGGTAGTTGACTAACATATTTATGCAGCTATTGCTGAAATTTCAACTTTCAAACTTAAATATCTTTGTTGTTAGTCATTATCCGCATATACGGTTGTTCGTCTGAAACCGATGTGCGCTGTAGGGCCGTATAATTATGCGCCTGTTCATCCGGAAAGAGTAAACGTCACTGAAGCAGCTGGGCAACTAATCAGTAAAGCAGGCTTTATTGCACATAGCGTGTCTGACAAATTATGCTGTTCTGTGGGCCAGGTGAGGGCAAAATGAACCTGCAATGCAACGGATATACTGGACTGACGACAGAAGCTCTGCCAACAAGTCCTCCATGGCCAGATAGAGATGTACATTCAGATGGCCAAGACCACACCAGAACAAGTATATAAATTAATTTGCTCGGGCGTATCCTCGAACAAATTTTCTCTGGAAGAGTCGCAAGTCAGCAACTTCAGAAACTTGCCTTTCCGAAACTTTTCGTATGTAGAAGACAAGCAGGCCCAAATTTGTGGGCTTAGTTTGAGCAGTATGATTATTACTGAACAGCTGAGAACGTATTGTACAAAGAATTCGTCTCCATGCCATTTCTAAATTCTAATGCCATCATCAGTAGAATTTATAATTTTGTTGCTCATTGTAACTATTCTGAAGTAGAATTCATACGAATAGTCACATATGATCACAACGTAAAGCTGATTGGCAAAATTGTAAGGTGTTCTTACGTGTAGTTGCAACACTATCGTTGCGTGCCGTTTATTTTTTCAGATACAGGTACTAAAGTCTATGTACTCGGAGCTATTGCAGGGATTCTGCTCCTGGCGGTTGCAGTTATAGTAGTCTTTGTGATAATCACGTAAGTCTCTCTCTCTCTCTCTCTCTCTCACACACACACACACACACACACACACACACACACACACACACACACACACACACACACACACACTACTGACTAGCTTCTGTGCGATGGTGACGACGATGATGGTGGTGATGATTGCAACTTCTGGTGTTTTGTTTTGTTTGTTTTTTGTTAAATCCCGTATGAACTTTTGACCCTGCAGAAACGCCCTGAATACGAACAAAGCAAGTTTCATCATAATCCTGAATAGGTTTTGCTCTGGCTTGCAGTGGCAGAAACAGGCGAGAAGCTGCAAAGGACACACCACAACACACGGAGCGCAGTAACACCCAATACGCCACGAACATGACTGCAGACGGCTACTGTGAGGTCGACGTTAACGCCGGCAAGCCACGAATCATCGTTTCACCATTACCGTCTACAGACAAGTCAGATTCCACCAGTGGGAAGTACGTTAATGGCAACGGTAAAGAGAACGGTACAGACCAACACTCTACTGAGAACAACCTGGCTCAAGGCGGATCAGAATCCGTCAGTGGCGCCAAATCACTTGATGACGGAAGCGAAAACACCGCATACCCCCATCAAGACGGACCGAAGAAACCCGCAATTTACCACATCCTGGAACCAGACCCCGACGCTCCGCAAGAACCCGGTCTAGTCATCGTACCGGTACAGAGGGAGAAAACAGCGAAGACCAAAGATGGTATCCCTACCCCAGGTGCTTCCTCCGATCCAGGAGAATACATTTACCTCCGTAATGACGACGCCGAGGCTGGAGGAGGTGCAGAAGCTTCTGGAAGTTCTTTCGGTCCACGAGAAAACAGTTTCCATGCCTACGCCGACGTGGATGAAAGCGCTGTAGGCGAGTTCTCTGCTAGTGCGTCCTTCAGTTCACGACCGAGTAGTCTCCATAACTACGCCGAGATTGAAGACGCTGCTGCTACGCCTGCTGGGAACCCTGACCCACACGGCGATCCTCCTGCAAATAAACACAATGCTCGTAGGAGGGACTACGGTCAGTACGAGGAGATTCAGATTAAGCCTCTTGGACAGGGCTCGTAGGGATGTGTGTTAGCC
>JACVVK020000060.1:1242500-1277500 GCA_018292915.2 Batillaria attramentaria
TCCCCTCTCTCCTAAGATTCTAGATCCGCTATGGCGTAGCGGATCTAGTGTCTTTGATAGGTCTTACAGGCTTGAACAGAAGAAAAAAAATTCCCCTCAACAATAACAATAACAAGTGAGCCAAAAACAGACAAAATAACATGAAATTTGGAAAAACAACTGTATGGGATGGGGGCCATTCCTCTTTGTTGATATATACGTAGTTGTTCTTGTTGAGGTAAATGAGTTTTTCACCAACTAAAACAGACAAAAGAACGTTAGGGAGTAGAGAGTTGTTTTAAAGGTAAATCAGTCTTTCTGTAAAATACCAGCTAGTTAGTTAGTTATTAAGGCTTTAACGCCGCGCGCGCGCGTTTGTGTGTGTGTGTGTGTGTGTGTGTGTGTGTGTGTGTGTGTGTGTGTGTGTGTGTGTGTGTGTGTGTGTGTGTGTGTGAGTTTAACGGCTTAACGCCGCGGAAACAACAAAATTAACTATTTCGCGGATACTGTAAAATACCAATATTCAACGCAATCGCTTTAGCTGGCACAGGGACATGATATGGTCTGGATTTTTTTTTCTTTTGTATACTCTAGGTAACAACACCCTAACCTTGAGATGCAACGGAAACATATCCGCAACAAACACCCCAACCACGCCTTCAACAACAGTCTACGACACCACAGACTGTGAGCCTGCCGATACGACCGACACAGAAACCACTGCAACCGAAACGACCCCAGATGCAACCACGACACGGACAACATTAACAGCAAACGTGAGCACCACATCTTCAACTGACCAAATCGGGGAACAGAACACCACATCCTGGAACGGAACTACCGCAGCCTCGCAAACCACCTTGTCGTCATCCACAGCGAGCAGTGCACCAGTTCGCGCCAAATGTCGCAGCAGACCGCCGTCGACTGCTTCAACGGCAGCTGCAAGCAGCACAGACGCAGAGAGCAGCACTGACGTAACTAACCTCGACACAGCTTCTGGTAACATTGGCACAGCTCCTGCATGCAGCTGCACTGACGTAACAGGTTTGCCTTTTTTATTATTGTTTTTGCTGGAGTCGGTTGGTTGGGTTTTTTTTTTTTTTTTTTTTTTGCTTTGGAAATGTGCAGCCCACAAATTTCTAAAATAAATAAAATTCTAAAATTCCGAAACTTTAATTGCTGAGCTGGCCCTTAGCACCACGTGATTATAATGCATGTCCAGTGTGATTCACGTGAGCGTGCGTGTTGGGTTTTAGCTCGCGGCGCTTTGAGCCAAATATCTGGGATAAAGCGCTTATATCAATGTGCTTATTATTCTTATTATTAAATGGCTCACACCCACCCCTCTCACTCTGAACCACTTGCATGTCTCTAAAAGTGTTGCAACGGTAATTTTCAGGGATCGAGAGCAAAATGCAGGAGTTCGATTTAAAGTTGTGTCATTGCGCTTTGTGTGTTGCAGAAAAGTTCATGTACATCATCCTGGCAATTGTGGTCGTTGCGCTGGTCTTTGATACAGTCCTGGCGATCTTTCTCGTCAGGTGAGTACTATAGGCAGTTTTAGACACGGTGTTATTCGTGCAACAGAGTCGAGCATGGTTTTGGAAGGGCGTGGTTTCAATTCAATTCAATTTAGTTCAATTCAATTCAATTCAATTCAATAATTCTTTATTATCCTCAAAGGAAGGCAATTTAGTTGCGGCGTAAAAACAGACAACAACCACATGGACATTAAAAAGCTTAAAAAGACAACAGAATCATATGCATATATGTAACATGTCACAATAGTTCAATATGTGATATTACAACAGTAGCACACAGACACACACACACACACACACACACACACACACACACACACACACACACACACACACACACACACACACACACGCACGCGCGCACGCACGCACACACACACACACACGCACACACACACACATCCTAATCACCATGCTCTCATTAAGTACGCCACTATTAATACGGGACTACAACCCTTCAATGTAAAAATAATTTATAGTAAGATAACTGTATCGCAGTGCACACTCATACCCTCAAACACACGCACTCGCACACAGACATAACACATACGCGCACACACTCACACACATGCACACACACTCACACACACACCCACGCTGTCAGCGGTGGCGTGTACGAACTGTTTACAAATTTGCGGTTGAAATTTAGGTCAGTCGAAGTACTTGTATGCAGACAATAGACATTATGGTGACGAGGAAAAGCTTTCAAAGGTTTTCAAGCAAAAAGCAGGTACACATGGCGAAAAGACACGATTTCCTTATTCCGGTTTAAAATACCCGGTTTCACTGCTGGTGGGTGGGTGTCTCGGGGGTTGGGGTGGGGTGGGGTGGGGTGGGGTGGGGGCTGTGTGTGTGTGTGTGTGTGGGGGGGGGGGGGGGTTAAAGTCCACCTCATACAGGTGATATCACAAACGGGACAGAGAGGGGAAAAAAAAGTCCGGCACACATTTTGGATCCCAGCGAGGATTCGAACCTACGACCCGAGCATTAAAAGTCCAACGTTCTACCGTTCGACTATCCCCAGTTCCCGTTGTTGTTGTTGTTGTTGTAGAATTGCCTGCTTGATAGACTTTCAAATAACAGTGTTTCATTCTGGTTAAGCATAGCTTTTTTATTGTCCGAAAAAGTACAAATAAAGTAAGTGGCTAACATTTACATTCAAGAGGCGACTTTCCTGTGCATTAATGCTACTTTGATAGCCATTCATATGCGTTTATTCGTTTGTTTAATCGTTCATCAGGAAGGTACGTTGCAAGTGCTGTCACGAGAAGGCTAAGGCGCAAGACCCACACCAGGCAGAACAAGCCTTCAAACCTGAAAGGCAGCCTCGGAGACCCATCCTGGGAGACTACTGCGAAGTTGAGCTGCTCGACGACCCCGTGATGAGGCAACAGTCGAGCGGAGTCATCTGTGGACTACAGACTGCATCAGAGAACGGGGGAAAGGGTGAGAAGAAAGCGGACGGAGACAGTCCAGACAGTTATCCATACAGCAAGCCGTCCAAACGAAGACCTTCCCCAGATGCTAAAGAGAAGACCACTGTTGAAACAGAGGAGATGAAGATGGCTCAGCGAAACCCTGACAGCTTCTACTTCATACTGGAGGCAGATCCAGAGGCTGAAGAACGGGCTATAGACGTCACCTTCATAAATCCAAGGAACCCCATCGACATTGCGAGCGTAGACAAAGCCAATGAGTCTTCTGATAATCCTGAAGCCAAAGGGAAAGGCGAGGCGATAAAAGCGCAGAATGCAGGATGGCAGAAGAAAAGGGGCAAACCTAAGCAGGCAAGGGGGCAGATCGCTCGTAGTGGAGATCTGAGACGCCACAGCACGAATGTCTACGAAAACGTACAGCTGACGTCCTTCAACGAGACAGATGCCGACATTCCCCTACGCAAAAGCCAAAGAATTGCCACGAGGCTTCAGCCCCAGGTGTTCGGGAGCCTCCCTGACTTGGCGGACCTGCCATCCAACGGCAAAGTAAACGTCAGCCCCAAAGTCCACACGGACCATACGGACAAAGTCGCCCCGAGATCTGCCTGCGTTGAACGACAAAACGGAGGAAATAAAAGAGGCCCGGGCTTGGCGAAGCAGCACGTTGTAAATGAAACCGACGAGGATCCGGTCATGATCGACAACCTGGTGTACCAGTCGGCAGACGAAACAGCTCCACGCTCCAACGGGAACCTGAGACTTCACAATAACCGTGGCCAGAGGGCTCTCAGCGGTGGCGTGTACGAGCTGGCCAAAGCAGTCGATGGCGAAGATGTGAGCATCACGCAGGATGTGTACAGGAACGTCAAGCAACCGCGTCCAGCGGGACGCAAAGGCAATGGCGGTGCAAGAAAGCAACGTGGTGGTGATGCTACGTACGCAAACACTTCATCGCTGTTACTTGCACTGTGAGCGAGATGAATATCTATATCAGAACCTTGACTCACTTTACATATCTTCACGTTTGTTGTGCGGAAAATGGTAGCACGCTGTTACAGGAGATTGTACGTACGCGAACGCTTCATCGCTATTACTTGCACTGTGAGCGAGATAAATATCTATAATAGAACCTTGACTCACTTTACATATCTATCTTCACGTTTGTTGTGCGGAATATGGTAGCACGCTGTCACAGGAGATTGTACGTACGCGAACACTTCATCGCTGTTACATGCACTGTAAGCTACGCAAACGTACGCAAACACTTCATGTCACAGGAGATTGTACGTACGCGAACGCTTCATCGCTGTTACATGCACTGTAAGCTACGCAAACGTACGCAAACACTTCATCGCTGTTACTTGCACTGTGAGCGAGATGAATATCTATAACAGAACCTCGACTCACTTTACATATCTTCACGTTTGTTGTGCGGAAAATGGTGGCACGCTGTCACAGGAGATTGTACGTACGCGAACGCTTCATCGCTGTTACATGCACTGTAAGCTACGCAAACGTACGCAAACACTTCATGTCACAGGAGATTGTACGTACGCGAACGCTTCATCGCTGTTACATGCACTGTAAGCTACGCAAACGTACGCAAACGCTTCATCGCTATTACTTGCACTGTGAGCGAGATGAATATCTATAACAGAACCTCGACTCACTTTACATATCTTCACGTTTGTTGTGCGGAAAATGGTGGCACGCTGTCACAGGAGATTGTACGTACGCGAACGCTTCATCGCTGTTACATGCACTGTAAGCTTCGTTGAAAATTGTACGAGATGCATGAATACAATTATATGACTAATCTTGAGTCGCTGTACATATCTTCACTGTTACAGGCGATGTTTCATATACAAACATTTAATCGCGGTTTCTTGCTCCCGTAGCGTAAGATTCGGTTCAAATTACAAGAGATCGATATAAAATTTATTTAAAATTGTACGAGATGCGTGGATACAATTACTTGACTAACTTTGAGTCGCTGTACATATCTTCACTGTTACAGGCGATGTTTCGTACGCAAACATTTAATCGCGGTTTCTTGCTCCCTGAATGTAAGACTGATTCGGTTCAAATTACAAGAGATCGATATAAAAGTTATTTTTTTAAAAATGAGTCACTGTTCAGATCAGCATGTTTGTACTATACTCCATCAAGCCTCAACTACCCTAGGAGCTCGTTTTCGCTCGTTCGCAGAATAGTTTGGAAAATGAGAGATATGTCTTGGGACTATAAAAAAAACAAAAAAAACATCGCAGCTAGAATGTTCACACTGTAGACGTTATTACTTGCCAACACACTGCATTTATTCTCATTCCAAAATTTGGTGCTGGAAACAAAAACAAAGGACGTACTCGATTGAACCGATGGAGGTCTGCTCTGATCTGACATTTATCATGATTACTTATATTTTTACTTTAATGAAACCACATGTGTAGCAAACTCGTTTTGTTGTTGTTGTTGTTGTTTATTGTTTGTTTGTTTGTTTTCTTTTGTTTCTTGGTTTTGTTTTGGTTTGGATTTTTTTGTTGTTTGTTTTTTGGTTTTGTTTGTTTGTTTGTTTGTTGTTGTTGGTTGGGGTTTTTTGGGTTTGTTTGTTTGTTTGTTTGTTTGTTTGTTTTTTAGGGGGTGCATACAACTCTCTTTTTGTTTTGCTTTTATTTTTTGGTTGTTTTTTTTTGTTTGTTTGTTTGTTTTTCGTGTTCTAGTCGCTTGTCGTGTGTGGTGGTCGTTACCTCCAGACGTTCAGAGAACGGCACAAACAGTTATCGAAAGATTACTGCAGCGGTGCAAACAGTGCCACAGCAGTAACTGCAGATGACAGCATTTTGAACAAAAACTCAGCGGTCTTACTTCGGAGCGCTTATAGTGCTTGTCCCTTACCCAAAATTATGATCATTATCCTGCTAAGTAGCTATCACACGTTCATATATATCAACACTATTTTGAGTTAATTTTTTATATTATTTATAAGGTGATGCCTTCTCTGTTGAGGCGCGACTTGAATGGGCATTTCATTTGGAAATGTATTCATGTTCATTCTCATACACGTATACGTTTATATTAAATGCCTATAAGTCGATTTGTTATGGCTTACACTTTGAGGAGAAGACCTGGTCATTTGGTCCCATCTGTCTGTCTGTCTGTCTGAGCTGTCTGTCTGTCTGTCTGTCTGTCTCTCTCTCTCTCTCTCTCTCTATCACACACACACACACACACACACACACACACACACACACACACACACACACACACACTTATCAAAATGGCACAAGAAAGAAAAGCGCGCTAAAACAGAGAGAGAGAGAGGGAGAGAGATATGACGCACTTGAGACCACGCAGTCCTGCAAGATGCGATCTAGAGCATATTGACAACCCCACTCGGTGTACACACAACAATCTCACCAGAGTATGTGCAAACTGTGCCGCAGTGACGGACCCTATGTAGTGCAGCAGCGGCTTGCGGCCCAGCACAGTCAGTCCCGGTTTACTTACTCACTCACTCAGTCTACGCAGCTGGATGGAAACGTGACAGACACAATGCAGGTGTTGTTTCTGGTTGCGGTTTTGGCATTCACTCCCTCTATTGGTAAGCCATTTCGCACCTCTCCTTTCTCCTTTACATTCTTCACAGAATAGCAGCTCTTCTCCTTTATATTACTATGATTCACATAATAGAAGCTGCACTTAACTTAAACGGACTAATGCTACCATTTGTTTTGCCCACAGATCGTTCTGAACTGTTTTCGCGGTATCTATCATCTCACCACTTCGATACCTGGACATTGACAGCGTCTGCAATGCTGGCACTAAGCCAACAGAAGCGTACTCGATGACGCGGTGATCACACTGAGCGCTCCAGTAGTGTAACAACAGTCGTAGAATTTGAATGTTCGACCGCTCTCGCGGCAAAGTGTACACAACATTGTATCGCATTAAACTGAAGCTGTACTAATCATTGAGAAAGAATATTTCGAGCGTAAAGACGCAATCACGAGCGAAACTGCTCTAAAACATACGTTGGCTTTGTAAGGATGGAATTAACCCGTTTAAGAAGAAACGTTTATTTGTTCTTGGTTTGGGAGTTGATGACTCTCTCTCTCTCTCTCTCTCTCTCTCTCTCTCTCTCTCTCTCTCTCTCTCTCGATTTTAGTTTTATTGACAGTATTCTGAGTGCTTTTACAATACCTGCGCGGAGAGCCGGGATGGCCGAATGGTAGAGCTTTGGACTTTCAATGCTCGGGTCGTGAGTTCAAATCACGGCTGGGGCCAAATATTGTGCTGGTCTTTTTCTTGTTGCCCCGTCTTTGATATCACGCTTATAACGTGGTGAAAAAGGACGTTAAACTCCCCCCCCCCCCCCAAGCCTGTGTGTGAACGGAAAGGTTCACTTCCATTTTGTTTGAAACAAAAGCACCCATGCATATCGAAAGGGTGCCTGACCACGCATTTTGATTTTCCAACCGAAGAGACGCACATCTGTTTTGTAATTACACGCAAAGTATCTCGGAGATACACATCTGATCTTGCATTTTAAAACGCCTGCTGAACAGGAAAGGTTTTCAAAGTTGTTATGCGCTGCGTGTCGCACATCAGGTAGAAATAACTTTGTTTTCCTCTGTGTTTGTTTGTTGAGTTGTTGTTGTTGTTGTTGTTGTTGTTGTTCATTTGTTGTTGCTTTTTGTTTTGATGGTATTTGGGGTTTTTTTTTTGTTTGTTTGTTGGGTTTTATCTGAGGGTGACTGCCCCTTTTTTTATTCGTTTGGGGATGTTTGTTTGTTTGTTTGTTTGTTTGTTTGTTTATAAAGGAGGAACAGAATCATGGAACAGGACATTGGAAACGCCGACGTGTCATTTCCCTTTGCGTTCCTCCATTCTCAGGTGGTCACATGAGGCACTGGTGTGATTCTGAATGTCTTTTTTCATATAACCACAAGTACATATTGACATATTCCATTTCAATTGTCATCATGATGCTTCGGAGAAGAATTTTAGCGCTTTTGAAGTAGACGCAGCCACTTTAGGTACTGAGTCAGTTGTTAATTAATGTTTCAGTACCTATTCAGTCATGGGAGTAATGGGCTCTTGTCGGTTGGCTACAACGACAGGTGGCAGGGAAATGCTGTACATAGATTTACAGGCTGGCTTATCACGGACGTGATACTGTCACCGGCTGTAGTTTTAAGTTACACCCGTGTGATGAAACCTATGTGGGACAGATGGAAAATAAAAATGTCAGGGCCCGTATGTAAAAGTCGAGGTTAGGGCTTTTAGCCCCGGGCTAGAGTCTAACCTCGAACTAAACTAGCTCTAGGGTTACATTTTCTGTTGTTTTTGGTTTTAAATCGTGAAGCGGGTCCATTCCAGCAAGGTGCCTTAGCCGTTATAGAAGGAATTTTTACTTCCTTTCTTCGCTTCCTTTTTTTACATTTGGTTTAAACTGATTTATTTTGTTGCACTGATGAAATTACAGAAACACAGTTTGAGCATAAACAAGACATGCTTATGACATGCTCAATAAAAATTCAATTTAAGCAACATATGCAATGGCGGTATACGAATTGTGAGAGAGAGAGAGAGAGAGAGAGAGGTCTCAGTTTGTCAGTGAGCATTTTCCTATCAACGGCGGTCAGCTGCTACAGTCGATGATAGTACGTACTAGTATAATTATTTATGTGGCTAATAAAAACGTGCCGAAAGTGTGATAAACTCTAGAACTGTGTGAAAAATATGTACGTTAACTGACAATGGAAGGTCTGTGTTGTCGTGGAGAAGTAGATCTATACATGTTTATACTGACAGGCAAGGTTGTCGATTGTTGCGTTTCGAGCATCTGTATACATGGGACATTCTAGGAGGAAGTGTTCAGCGGACTCGATCGCGGCTCCACAGGCACAACTAGCGGTAAGGGATAAGTGGCGGTTGACTAGATCGTGCTGGAGATTACTCATATTTAAGCGCAAGCGACAGTGAGATATTTGTGATAAACGCGAACCCAGGTAGTAGTATGGGGGTATAATAGGATCGTTGCGTGTGAGGTGACGTTTAAATTCACTTAAGGACTGGCTTTGTTTGGTGTTGTCTGACAAGTCGTTCCAAAGTTGAGTAGTAGAAGGGAAGAAGGACAGTTTGTAGAGTTCAGTTCGAAATGTAGGGACACGACGTACTAGAGGGCGCCTTCTGTGGTACGGGTTGGTTGACGTGACTAGGTGCGGTAGGTTGGAGCCTAAGTATGCAGGTGTAAGACCGTTCACTAACTTAAAGTAGAGAATACATTTAATTTTGCTTTTGGGTTTCTTTTGTCTTAGTCTGGGTTAGGCCCGTAGCCGTGGGATAAATTAACCCCGACTTTTACATACGGGCCCTGAAAATCGTTCAAAAACATAGTGAAATGTGAGTGAAAGTATAATTATTAGCATGGCCCATGAAGTTTTTGTTTTCTAAGCCATCTGCAAGTATACTGTTACAAAAGAATAGACAATGAATCGAACCGAAAGGTGTGTGTGTGTGTGTGTGTGTGTGTGTGTGTGTGTGTGTGTGTGTGTGTGTGTGTGTGTGTGTGTGTGTGTGTGTGTGTGTGTGTTGTGTGTGTGTGTGTGTGTGTGTGTGTGCGTGCGTGCGTGCGTGCGTGCGTGTGTGTGTGTGTGAGAGAGAGAGAGAGAGAGAGAGAGAGAGAGAGAGAGAGAGAGAGTGTACCAAAAAACAACAACAACAAAAACTTGAAATGATAGAAATTCTGAATAAAAAATTTGACTAAAAATGCTGGAAACGTGTACATTTCGCACGTTACGAACGGTAACAATCCTTTTTTTTAATTTAGTCAGGCAAAAAGTCGGATTTTTTTACACGTTTGGGACCGTAGCTGAAATGTTAATTGTCATTTCATCACTCACCACGTCCCGAAAATGTCAGTTCCATCTGTGCACTGCTGCAGCTCAAGCACAAAAATAAACGGACATTGTCAATTAATTTGTACGGGAAAAAGTGTTTTTGAAACATATGCGTTTGATTTGTATGACAACCAGTGTATACGCATCTGTGGCCATGTGTTATTACCTTTGGGTTTGGGTTTTCCCTTGTCGATCATATTGAAATCTAGGTCAGTCGGAGTAGTTGTATGCAGACGTTGTGCGGACGAGGAAAAGCTTTCAAAGGATCTCAACCTAAAAGCGGGTGCACATGACACGATTTCCTTGTTCCGGTTCAGAATGCCCGACGTTTTTTTTTTTGTTTTTTTTTTTTTTTTGCTGCCACAACTCTTTGCCGGCTCCAGTGGTGTTCCTACCTGGTAATGGGTGGAATCCACGGAGGGCTCGGAAGTCGGGGCAATTTTTTTTTTTATTATGCATGATGATGGAGATGAGGATGATGGTAAGATGATGCTATGGAGGTCCGTGTGGTTTGGGACTGCGGGACAGGGCCCGAAGTTTCACTGTTGTTGGGTGGCTGTTTGGAGGAGGGGGGAGGGGGGTTAACGTCCTTTTTCACCAGATACGGGTGACACCAAAGACGGGACACCGAGAGAAAAAAAGAAAGAAAAAATAGGTCCGGCACAAATTCTGGATCCCAGCCAGGATTCGAACTCACGACCCGAGCATGAAAAGTCCAACGCTCTACCGCTTGACCGCTTGACTATCCCCACTTCCCATTGTTATTGTTGGTAGGTGGTGGTGGTGGTGGGGGGGGGGTGGTGGTGGTGGTGACGTTGTTGTTGCTGCTGCTGCAGCTGTAGTTGTTGTAGTTTGTAGCAGAAGACAAAGTAGTTTTACTGATGGTATCCTCTTCCAGTTTAACACATTCAAGATTTGTTATTTCCATGTTTACTATACCAACTTATGTTTTGGAACAGTTTCGCTTGTGACTGCGCCTGTACGCTCGAAATGCTCTATCTCGATGGTTAGTACAGCTCTTAATGCGGTACAATGTTGATTACACTTTGCACAAGTGGTCGAACATTCAAATTCAACGACTGTTAGTACAACACTCTCGCTCAGTGTGTTAGCCGCGTCAGTGAGTACGCTTCTGTTGGCTCAGTGCCAGCATATGAGATGGTGTCACCGTGCAGGTGTCTGAGTGGTGTGAGAATACCACGAAAACAGCTTAGATTAATCCGTGAGCATAAAAACTCATTAGTTTTAAAGCTTTAAAGATTGCGCCTTTAAAGGTTTAGTTTTTTTAACATCTCTCTCCTGTTAAAAAAAAAAAAGCAGAGAAATTTTGGAATAAGTACTCGGTTGCTAGGAAGTCAACAGTCACTTTGTCAGGGTAACATCTGCAGGGTGGGTGTTGGGTGGGGGTTTGGGGGTTTAACGTCCTTTTCCACCACGTACGGGTGATATGAAAGACGGGGCAAAGATGAAAAAGCCAGCACAAATATTTGGCCCCAGCCGCGATACGAACTCACGGCCCGAGCATTAGAAGTCCAACGCTCTGCCATTCGGCCACCCGGGCTCCCCTAAACTCCTAGCTGTCACAATTAAAGGACTGATTGACCCTTGAACAATTAACGCAGGAACGTCAAGGGATTTCCAAGCTGGGACTGAGAATGAGAGAGCAGCTGGCGTTTTGGAAGACCTCAACACATCAGAAGAGGTACATGCTTAATTTCAATGTGTAGTAGCACTCATTGTTAGTTTGTTGTTTACTGTATGCTTTTCAACTCAATTCCTACCACGTAAGTTTGGGGTTGTGCACAGTGGCTTCACACACACACACACACACACACAAATCCATAATTAATTTTAGTCTGCATGGATTTAAATTTGGCTTAGTGGGAGTTTTGCACTTTGATCATACTCGTGTTTGTTGCAATAAGCACCGTTGAAGAACCGTTAATCTTGCCTGATTTTCCCATACAGGGTTAAAACCGAAAAGCGGTCAAAAACGTGGGATTCCCGTGCGCGGTACGAAAAGTGTTAACCATTAGATCAGTCGTGCACATTATTTTCTTTGCTCTGTACCGGAAATAGAAGAAATATTGACATTAGGCGTAAAATCCGTACTTTATTTTTTACGTTATTGTATGTTTATTTTTATTTAAAGATTATCATGTGCATGCGTTTAATGCAGTGATTTCTGGGTTTGTTCTTCCAGTTTTGTCACATGACTGCATGGAGCCACATTGATTGGTCAAGAACAGAAAATGCTGAAAGTCCTTGTTATGTCACATTTTCAGAAACTCCTCCGGCACAAACGGATTGTTGAAGGACAGGAAGTGACGCAAGGTTCCTGGCCATGGCTCGTGGCGCTCGGGCGGACCGGAAGTGACGGCACGAAATACATTTACTGCGGGGCTGTCGTCTACGATTCCCGGCACGTCATCACGGCACAACACTGTGTTAGAGAGTGAGTCCATGAAATGGAGAAAGGCAGGCGCGCGCGCGCACACACACACACACACACACACACACACACACACACACACACACACACACACACACACACACACACACACACACACACACACACACACGCACGCACGCACGCACGCACGCACGCACGCACGCACGCACACACAAACTCATCATCACCACAATTATCGCCATAATCTGCTGCTATATAGCTATAAACCACATATCCATTGGACCGAACGTTCTTCTGCTGTCGTAATTATCACTGTATTGTGCGTTCAGTGAGCTCCCAGTTTTCTTCGGCGGGAGAAATTGATGCCTGCAAATGAATTAGGCAAGGAACAGGGTTCAAGCACACGACCAACCCATACATTTTGTTCTTCGCGTGCTCATAGTCAGTGACTTTCGATAAATAGAGCACTATTTCTGTAGACACCCATCGTCCAAGCTAATACCAACCAGAGACCTTTACGTGGTGGCTGGGGAGCATCACCTCAAGGTCAAGGACTACACGGAGCAGGAGAGGAGCGTCAGGAACGTCTTCGTCCATGCAGATTACGAAGGTCAGTGCCGTCGCCATTAGCAACAATAACAAGTATTAAAATGCCACGCCGAGGGGATGGAAAAAGCCCCTACCCGGACATTTTCCATTCCTGGCGGTTTTCTTGTCCCTCTTCAGGTTCAGGCATGAGGTAATGCTTCTATTGAGGTGCCTGAGCTACGATGGCATGGCCGGGCCGGTTTTGCGTAGCATTTAAACAAAGCCCTGTGACCATGACCCCTGTTCGATGTACACAAAAACGAACAGGCTTCTTTGGAGGCCGACAGCAAACACACACAATGGTTCTGATTGTTTCACCCGTTCATGAGAAACTACACACACACACACACACACACACACACACACACACACACACACACACACACACACACACACACACACACACACACACACACACACACACACACACACACACAGCTGATCGCAATAAACCCCTTTCCCTCTTCGTAGGCAGGGGCTTATCAATCATGATTAGGGCAGCAGGACTGACACATCTACCATCTTGTTTATCCTTCTATACTCGTCACAAGAAGGCCGGTGCAGTAAAGTGGTCAAAATTTTAAAAGCTTTTTCAACATCACTGAAGGAAACTTTACCCTCGTGTTGATGTGAAGTCAGACTGCGCTGTGAAAGCAGATGGCCTTGCTCGTGCTCCTCAGGGACTCTGACACATACCTTGTGGCTTTTTGTGTCAAATATGCTATAAAAAAAAGTTTTTAAAAAATTAAAAGAGAGAGAGAGAGAGAGAGAGAGAGAGAATCCGTGGTTCAAAATTCGTTTGTTACTAATGCTATTTTCCACCTCTCTGCCATACTTTCTCCACCATCTGTCTATATACCAACTGGGGTCTGACTGTACATTGTCAATCTTTTCATTGTTGTATGTCAGTAGTCCTGTGTAAAATGCCAAAAAAGAAATAAAGAACGAGACATAGCTTGAAACACTAGTACGTAATTTCCAGAACGAACTCAGAATAATGACGTGGCGCTGCTGGAGCTGGCGAGTCCTCTGGCGCTTACTCCCGGGCAGGTGGAGAACCTCCCAGTCAACGGTGATGGCGGATGCCCCACTGTCGGCCAGAAATGCCGCGTAGCTGGCTGGGGCAAACCTTCAAAATGTGACTCTCTCTCTCTCTCTCTCTCTCTCTCTCTCTCTCTCTCTCTCTCTCATGTTTAAGTATGTTCGATCATTTTAGGTGTTTTGTTTTGTTTGTTTGTTTATTTGTTCGTTCGTTTTTACAAAACGGCAAGTTTGAAAACTGGTCGCAAGACCAAAAATTCCACCGTTTTAAAAGTTATTCCAATTTCTCTCTCTCTCTCTCTCTCTCTCTCTCTCTCTCTCTCTCACACACACACACACACACACACACACACACACACACACACACACACACACACACACACACACACACACACACACACACACACACACACACACACACACACACACACACACACACATTGTCCCGACAGAGGAAAAGCTCTGGAACTCCTACAGCTCATTGGCTTCATTTTTGACAGCCACAGGGACTGCACACAACACAACACAACAAACTGTCTAACGTCATTGTAAGCGTTAAAAACCTGAACTCATTTTTAACGCATGTTTAGTGCATTTTTAACGCCGGGGTCCGTTTCCTGCTGAGTGTGTGCAGATGGCAGGAGGTCCTACGTACCCTTGGAAACGACGGTAGAGGTGATAAGCAACTCGAAATGCGGCAGTTTATACGGGACAACCCTTCATGCTGGCAAGATGTGTGCTGGCACGGGCGGTCCGGACACATGCACGGTACGTTGCTCACGGTCATCCGCCACGCTTCAGATTTGGGGCTTAGGCGGTTGAACGAACACTTGAACTGAAGTGCGGTGACAGTCAGGGCCCGCATGTAAAAGTCGGGGTTAGGGAGTTTAGCCCCGGGTTAGAGTCTAACCTCGAACTAAACTAGCTCTAGGATTAAATATTTTGTTGTTTTTTGTTTTAAATCACGAACCGGGTCCATTTCAGCAAAGTGCCTATGCCGTTATAGAAGGATTTTTGTCTTTCTTTCTTCGCTTCCTTTTTTATTGAATTTTGTTTTGGGGGTTTTTTCGTCCTAGCCGGTTTGGGTTAGGCCCGTAGCCGTGGGTTAAATTAACCTCGAGTTTTACATACGGGCCCTGGTGTTCCGCGCAATCGTAGGTTTACTGAAGGCGCCAGTGGTTGGCTCAATCCACCGTTTATGTTGCAGCTTATTGAATAATCTGACGATGTTTCAAGTCGGTAATGATTCATATTTCGCGTTTAAAACAAAGTCGCTGTGGCGTATTTTCTAGGGAAAGAAGCACGGTAATTGTAAACTACTGTTGTGGTTTCCATGTGATGCGTGGTGACATGTGTAGTATGTTTCTTCTGTGAGAACAATTGATATGGCATTCCCGTTAAAAACTGACAGTGTCGCTGTGACGTTGTTCAAACAAAACAAAACAAAACGAAAAACAAAAAAAAAAAAAGGGGGGGGGGGAGTTTGGGGCGTAGAGTAGTGATGATGGGGATTTTTGTTGTTGTTGTTGTTGTCGTTGTTGTTGTTGTTTTTTGGGGGGGGTTGTTTTTGTTTTGGGCTGTTGTTTTGTTGTTGTTGTTGTTGTTTGTTTGTTTTGTTTTGTTTTTGTTTGTTTTTTGTTTGTTGTTGTTGTTGTTTTGTTTTGGTTTGTTTTTGTTTTTTGTTTTTTTTTTGGGGGGGGGGGGAGCTGAGGGTTGTTGGGTTTTTTGGTGTCTTGTCTTGTCTTGTCTTGTCTTTTTTCGTTTTGTTTTGTTGTTGTTTGTTGTTGTTGTTGTTGTTGTTGTTGTTGTTGTTGTTGTTGTTGTCGTCGTCGTTTGTTTGTTTGTTTGTTTGTTTTTTGGGGGATAAACTTATAATGATATCCTCTGTGTGTATTTTCAGGGTGACTCGGGAGGTCCGCTGGTGTGTGAGTGTGGGGGGTGGAGCGTAGTGGCTGGGGTGGTGTCGTACGGGAGGGGCTGTGGCAGCGCCTCCCACCCCGGTGTCTACACCCGACTGTCACAGTTCCAGTCCTGGATCAGAGACGTCGCCGCCATGTCCTGGTGGTGACACTTAAAGCATCAGTATGCACGTGTAGTCACATACACCATAGGCATAGGTATGCACGTCTGATGTGCAACGACGTTTAAATAGTGTCTGCTGAATGCACGCAAACTGCGCACCAAACGTGGACAGATGTGCTAAAACTTAGGTCAGAAGCATGCATCTTATAACTGAGCTCTAATTACCTGATGAAAAGTGCTAATTTGTTGTTGTTTGGAGGGAGAAGGTTCGTCCATGGGGGCTATGGGATTTTGGTTTTTACTGTCTCCTACAATTAATGCAGTGCGCATTAAAACCCTTTTAAAAAAAATATATACATTTCAGAACACCAGCGGAGAGTATCGGGCCATGTGGCACTGCACTGAAGGCTTGAAATAATCTACGGATCGCATTTGACGATATTTGTTAAATAAAGAAAACACACAAAGATATCCAAATGCGCGCTCGTGTGTGTGTGTGTGTGTGTGTGTGTGTGTGTGTGTGTGTGTGTGTGTGTGTGTGTGTGTGTGTGTGTGTGCTCCCCGAGAAAGAGAGAGAGAGAGAGAGTGTGTGTGTGTGTGTGTGTGTGTGTGTGTGTGTGTGTGTGTGTGTGTGTGTGTGTGTGTGTGTGGTCACGTTGTTGTTGTTGTTGTTGTTGTCGCTGCTAGTGTTGTTAGCATAACTGTGGTGGTAGAAGTGTCACTGTTGCTGTTTCAGAAAATACTTGCAGATGATGCTTCTTTATTATTTCAAAATCGAAAGTAAACAGAACAGCACACGAATAAAAAACACGAACAGACATTCAGTATCAGCATAGCAAAAAAATAAAGAAGTCACAAATAACGCAAGAAAAACACTGCAGCAGCAACATGTACTGTCTATCGATTCTGTTCCAGTCTATCTCACACAAAACTGAATGCACCATGTAAGTCTATTAGTGCCACTTGCTAAATGTACCTTATTATTTGCAAAACTCTACAACATAATGGTTGTCTCAGCATCATGAAATCAGATCACAGCGATCGGCCAGAACCTTCACGCTCCAGGTACACAGATGTACACACGGTATCACATTCATGTGAATTATTTTCGTTTGTGGCAGACATACATAGTGTGGTGCACAGATTTACAGCACACATACCTCCTGGTTCCCAGCTGTGAACTGTTCAAATGTCCTCGGTAGCTGTACACTAGTTATGTTTGTATAAGCAAATAAAAGCGACATAAAAGGGACAGAAACCACTTAACTTTGACAAAGGACGGCACAGGTCGACGTTTCGGCTTACGCCTTCTTCAGGACATAAACAAAATGATTTGTTTATGTCCTGAAGAAGGCGTAAGCTGTGCCGTCCTTTGTCAAAGTTAAATGGTTTCTGTCCCTTTTGTGTCGCTTTTATTTGCTTAACTTGTAACCACTTCGCAGTCATTACCGTTTCCGTTTCTTCTTTATGTTTGTATAATAAAATGTATTATTAAAAAAACGTAGCCTCCACAACCTGCAGTCAGCCCCCGTCACCCCCCTAAATGCACTCCTCCGCTTCCAATGTACATACTTTCAACCTTATAATTCTTGCCCCTATCCGCCTCCAGATAATGAGTCATACCGCTGATGAGTTATTTACGCTCTCTGAGCCCAACTCCATAGCGGACGAAGAAGAGAGGTGAGCGGTGGTCTAATAGGTCGCGCGTCGGATTTAGCCGCTGCGCTACTGAACGGCCGTCACCAATGTGGCTTCGAGCTTGTGGTATGTGAAACCGGTTTTCCTGGCTGTCGGGCTGCTCATCGGGGGTTTCTCTGCGGGTTATCCGGCCGGCTTCCCTCCCCCCAGCAAAATTGTAAAAAATATAGGACAGGTATTGGGTGGCGCTACACCGCGGCGACGCTCTTTCCCCGGGGGGGGGGGGGGGGCAGCCCGAATTTCCCGTAAAGTAGTTTTTAAAAAAGTCATTGTCACTTGCATCTGGTGTGTTCGTCTTTTGTGACTGATTTTGTTTTCTCACATGTACTTGTGTATGTAGCAGCTTACATAGAGTTTAAACGTGGATATCACATTAACTCTCTGACGACGAAGCACAATTTCTAACACGCGATTTCCTATAGGAAATCGCGTGTTAGAAATTGTGCTTCGTCGTCAAAGAGTTAAAGTCCATCTATCGATGGCTGATGTGTAACATCATATGACCTATATCTGCTATTTAGGATGTATCTTACTCGAAGTTTTTTTTTTTTTTTTTAATCAGTCTGTTTGCATTCTATTTATTGTTTTAGCAATTTTAATCAGTAAGGTGTAATGTGACTGTGTTAGTATATACGTGCGAGTGACAGACAGTAATTTATAGTGAGTAAGTTGCAGCATGCATACTGATGTGAGCGATTGCCAAGCCGGCAACTCTGTGAACAAATTCCTAACGTTTATACACAAGGTATTAAAGTTAGTTATGCCTATGTTTGTTATTTTATCATACATGCTTCGAATTTCGAATTCGAACTTCGAATTGACCACAAACTTCTGTCCCTTGTGTTCTCCTGTGTCCATGGAAAGTCCCCACAGCACCTCTCTGAGCTCATCCCTTCATATACTCCATCCCGTACTCTTCGTTCCTCATCTCAGTCCCGCCTGTCCATTCCTGGGTTTCACGATAACACCCCAAGAAGCGCTTTGGAGCTCGCTCCTTCAAGTGCTCTGCTCCTGCTCTGTGGAACGCGCTGCCACCTTCCCTGAAATCCAGCACCTCCACCGAATCCTTCAGGAGCCACCTGAAGACCTATCTCTTCTCAAAGTTCTGATGCGGACTCCACCCCCCCCCCCCCCCTGCAGACTCCACCCCCTTCTCCTGTTTTTTGTTAAAACTTATCATCCCCCCCCCCCCCCCGCGCTACGAGCATGCTGGGCATGGAGTTTTTCAGCGCGTTACAAGACATCATCATCATCATCACATGCTTGAGTGGGCGTCACAAAAAGGTATGTTGAATGATCAGTGTTGGTTGATGGCCATGGAACGTGGAGAAGGCAGAAATCGGTACTTGAGGTGTCTGCAATGGGAAGGCATTCGTACGCAGAATTCATTCCTAACTCTGAATTGGTGATAGGTGCTCTCCCCTGTCACAGACACCGAACAGCGGTTGTCAGTATGAAACACTACTGCGTGTTTCGGCTACGTACCAGAGATGCAAATTTGGAGGAAAAGGCTATAATATTTATATAATATTTATATTCCTCTTACACATAACGTTGCAGATGACTCCCTAGAAATGATTTAAAGTTCACCCCCCCCCCCCCCCCAAAAAAAAAAAAAAAAAAATCACAAAAATCAGGCAACCATAGACTCATGTGTAGAGTAAAATTTATGTAAACAAATTCCAATGTTCCGTTTTTTTTTTGTTTTTTTTTTTTTTTGGCAATGTTGGCAGCGACCACATACCCCCTCATTCCACGGTCGTCAGCTGGCTCCTATGCTATCCGCGCATGAATACAAATAGTCCACAAGCCAGCCTCATTTCAGTTCCCCTAATTTTACTATTACCTGGCATGAAACTTGTTTACAAAGTCAACAAAAAGCACCAGATTGCCTTTTTTTTTTTTAACTCTGCACACAAATTTTAAAAGGAGCAAAGATTTTCTACTATATTTAGCCGACTCGTTACTACATGACCCGGAGGCTAATACCGTTCTGTAACCTGTTATCTTTCCGCACATGGCAGTTTCTTCTCAGTTTTTTTTTTTTTTTTTTTTTAACGGCTCGGTACTGTGAGGAAAATGCCAAGCATTGTCTAATGTGAAAGTGAGTAATGAACTGACAACATCGGTCACTACTTCCTTTTCTATTCGCAACAAATTTCACTGCCTGCCTGTGGCATTAATATAATTCACACATACCCTGCGTGTTGATAAAGTCGAGCACTGTCAAAACTTCTATCCCAGAACAACCACGGAATATTGCATACAGGTTTCATACCACAAATGCACGAGGCCTGACTATAATTATATTCCCTATTAGCCTCAGGCATCATAGTCACCACTATCAATCTAGTTTCAATCTAGAAACAAAAATTACCCTGCACAGACCATTAGGGGAACGCACTTGACAGAAGTTTTACAAAAATCGAATGTCTTCTTGTTTTGTTTTGTTTTTTCTTCTTGGGTGGGGGATGGGGTGGGGTGGGCAGTTTGTTTGTTTGTTTGTTTGCTTTCGTGTTTATTTCTTTCTTTCGTGTTTATTTCTTTCTTTGCATTCATTTTAGCTGGTTTAGTGTGTTTCCCCACCCCTATGGTTTCAGTTTGGATGTATGGTAGTGAAGCCCGCCTTATCACACGTCTAGATAATAGATATAACTCGGTGCACTACTGTTACACTGACAAGCGAGCGGTTTCTCAGTACTGATTTCAGCAACCCGGATGTATATAATGTTACCAGCAACACCACAGGGTTTAATCTTTGTGCAGATCGGTGACACTAAGCAAATCTACAACCCCAGACACGCAACCCCCCCCCCCCCCAAATCAACCAATCCTCACCCTCCGGCGACAACACCCCCACCTCTCACCCACCCAGCGAGCAAGAGAGAGAAAGAGAGAGAGAGAGAGAGAGAGAGAGAGAGACGCGCAAACACAGAGAGAGAGAGAGAGAGAGAGAGAGAATGGGCGAGCGAAAGAGACAGACAGACAGACAGACAGAGACAGCGACAGAGAATTCAACTCATGAAAACTGATACACTGATACAAGCTGTGCCGCTAAAACCGGCTGTCCCAGCTGGTGTTAGCGAGAGTAACCTGCGTTGAGCTGAAAGATTATGAACTCTTTTTGTCTGTTTTGAAATTGCATATCCCGGTTTACGACCAGGAAAACGAGGCTAGACCCCTACACGTTTGTGTTTGTGTTCTGTTGACTGAAGTCACTTTATATATTTTTTAAAATAAAATATGTTTCTGCCACAACCAGGAAAAAGAGAGTTCAGCTGAGAGTACTCGAGCAGAAAAACAAGGAAGTGTTGAGAAGACGCCATGGAACTATGAGAAGGGTCAATTGTTGTGTTGTTTGTCCGTCGAGTCGACGGACACCACCTCAGCCACTGGGGGGTTGGCGGGGCGGGATCTGTCTATGCGTGCGTAGATGAGTAGAGAGATGCAACGGAGGAAAAACAGCACATATCATTTTTTTTTTAATCACAATACGAATCAGAACACTCAAGTATGAAATTTAAGACAAGGATTGGATAAAATAATTTTATTACGTTAGCACAAATTTCAATTTTGACAGAAGCGTGAACTACTACACACACACACACACACACACACACACACACACACACACACACACACACACACACACACACACACATGTTTGCCTTTAACTACAATCGCACAAGGTAGAAATTAATCAGATTTTTTTACAAATCAGCTTCGTCACCTGAAAGTATCATCATACACATCATTGGAAATATTTCCAGTTCAATGTATCAGTTCATCACAAAATAATTACACAGCGAGTCTAGCAGAGCATAATCACAGAACACAGGAAATAGCAAAAGTGTGTAAGAAAAACCGTACGTTTCAAAAGAATATATATACTCAAGAGCCTATTACTGTAATGGGGTCTTGATATATGCTCTATATTTATTATACAGTTCCTTTGAAGCGACATGCATGTATTCCACAGGTCTATTTCCCTTAATGATCGAACTTCAATGTGTCTTTGACTTCCTGCCACTGACTCCAGTACATAACTATTGCTGAAAATGTCCTGTTACTGTTTGTCGCGTTGATTTATCTCCAGGCGTATGTCCTTCAGGCGACTGTCAATAATGAACTTCTGTCTTCTGGCGAAATTCTGCATGGATTCTATCATACCGCTGTGTTCAAGGCAGACCTGGTAGTGTGTTTCGCATTTACGTACAGGAAGGTATCTTTCAAGAAACCGTCGTTAGCAAACTTCTGTCTTCTGTAAGCACAAGGCAAGGACAAAACCCACGCTGATGTTGCCAGCACTTACAATTTCACGAGCAGAGAGGAAATTATATTTTCTTATGGCTTCTACTGCTCCGGACAGCAACAACAGAACTCTCTGTCTGTGACCAAATTGACCTGAACGGTTCAAGCGGACGTTCAAGATGTTGACGTGATTTGTTTTCATACCTCTACGAATTTAGGGTCACATTTTCAACAACTCTGAACATCTGAAGTATCACGTGCAGGACTTCGCTGAGCACCATCTAAGTCGGGTCTCGTCCTCTCAAGACATCTATGACGAGAGAAGAAAGGCCTGTAACTATGCTGAAGGAAAACCGCTCATTTCTCTGGATTTTCATAGAGGTTGTCATCTCCGGTGTCGTCGTAAATGTTGGCCTCCTCGACGTCGTCAGCTGCAGCACCTTCAGGAGGACGGCGCCCGGCAGACGGTGTCTCACTCACCTCAACGTACTCCTCGCCCTCGTCTTCGTTCGCGTAAATCTCGCCTTCCTCGTCGTCTGCCTTCTTGCTCTCATCTCCCACGAAGAACCCCGCTCTCGATTCTGTCGACTGCCGAGACTGAGGCTGGTTCCCGTAGTAGACTTCAGGCTCCGCAACCTCTTCGCCGTTGTCCATGGGAACGTACAGCTGACTGTCGGATGGTTCTTTTTGCAGCTGCTGCTGTTCGTGTTTCTGATGCGCAGGGTTGTGGTCTCCCGGGGGTGGTTCTGAGGGTAGGGGTGGTGGTTGTGGTCGTTGTTTTTTCTCCTGCTGGTGCTGACCTTCGTCACTCCCGAAGGCCGACAGAGGTTTGGAGCGCCTCTCGTCCTGTCCACGATGCTCGATCTCCATCGGCATGTACATATCACTAGCGCGGTTTGCTTGTTCCCCTTCCTTCTCCTGTCTCATTTCCACAGGCACAAGGTACATGTCGCTGTCACATTTCCCCATCTGCTTTGATTCCCTTGCCGTTTCCTGCTTGTCCTCGTCCAGGTTTATCCCAGGGCTGAGGCTAAGGCTGAGGCTACCGTACTTGTGACTGTCGCTGCGGTTGACCTCCATGCCGGAGTAGTTCTGAGAGCTCGCGGCAGTACTGTCAGCTGACGCGCTGGTGCGGAAGCTGACAGGGGCGGTCTTGTCAGACTTGTCAGATTTGCGTGGGCGTTTGAAGATGCGAGGTTTTGTGTGTTTTATTATGGACGAGGAGGAGCGGCTGCGGTACCATCTGTTGAACCAGCAGAAATATCAATCCTGAATTTATATCAAGACAAAACTCTTCTTTCCTGTAATGTACTTCGTTTCATTTTATCGAGCTTGACACTGTCGCTCAAGAAGGCAGCTGCGATTGTTAATTACTGAAGTATTGCTACACCTCCAGGTACAACTTAATCTACTGAGATCCCAAATCAAGGTACTTCTTAATCTTCTGTGACTTTCCCTCCCATAGAAAGGAGAACTACTGAGTAATTGGGAAAAAGCCACCACAACTCTCTAGCTCCAAGCCGAGATTGTAACTCACGATGCAGTTCCAGCTTCCAACAGAGAGACAGACAGACAGGCATGCAGACACACAGACAGACATAGAGGCAGAGCGAGAGAGACAGACACACAGACAGACACACAGACACACAGACGAGAGAGAGAGAGAGAGAGAGAGAGAGAGAGTACCTGAAAATAAAATAGAAAATGATTGCCGCGATGACCACGAACGCAGCTCCACCAAAGAAGCCACCAACGACCAGACCGGCAGCTGTACACAGACAGAAAAGGACCGCGGTATACGTGTTACCGAAGTGCATTAACATAGCTTCATGATTTGTTTTACTTTGTGTTCTCGCTTAGGAGCCCAACAGCCCTACTGCGACATAACTGGGTTCTCGGCACATTGGCACATCTCGGCGCCTTACTCAGGGTGGGTGAGTGTTTGGGAGTTTAACGTCCTTTTCCACCAAGTAAAAAAGGGCCAGGACAAATATTTGGCCCCAGCCGGGATTCGAACTCACGACCAGACTGCCATTGAGAGTCCAACGCTCTACCTTTCGGCCACCCCGGCTCTAAGAGCCTTATACCACTGTAACTCCTGAAGATAGCAAGAAGCATTGGGGGGGGGGGGGAGAAACAAACATACTATCTTGCGCCTGAACCCCACAGCTGCAGGTCTGCGTGTCGGTACTGGAACCTCCCGTAGGATTGCTGGTAGAGAGAGTTGTTTGAGCGTAGTCGTTGCACTGAAGGGTCAGGTTGCCAGTGCCTAGATAATGAAACACATGAGTTGTACCTTACAACAACAACAACTACTACTACTACTACTACTACTACTACTCGTATTCCTAGTACTACTACTATTAAGAATAATAATAATAATAATGACGAATTTTTGAGTGCCTATTCTGAGATCTAGTCGCTTTACACACACACACACACACACACACACACACACACACACACACACACACACACACACACACTTGGGACAGACTAATCGAATGCCTCCCGACAGAAATGGGTCTTACCGGACGGAACTTGAAGCAGGACAAAGTTGGGGAATGACAGATGGAATGGGCACCCTACAATGCGTAACCTATTTATGGCCTATTTATGCTCAGAAATGCTTTTTATCGGAAACAACAAGGTCGCCTCACACACACACACACACACACACACACACACACACACACAGTGTTTGCGGCTCTTTGCTGAGATTGCAGACCTTTTAACATCACATCGACTAATACATGCTGTTAAAAACTTGAAATCTTACTTATCACTTCAATCCAGATTTTCTCCTGAGCGCTGTTCTGGAAACTGACATCCACGGAGCAGGATGTGTCACTCGTGTCGTTGACATCAACATCGCTGCAATTGACAACCATCTCTTTATTATAGGCGACACCTGCCAGGTTCACGTGGGTCACGTTGTCTCTCTCGGAGGTCCAGGTCAGGCTGCCCTGTGTCAAGTAGGATGTCATCAGCATGCGCAGTTCCAGTGAAGTTCCCGTCACGTGACATGTGCACGTGCTGTCAGTACTGGCGGTGTTGAAGAGGGAGGGCGTGCCAATGTAGAGAGGGTCAAGTGACGTCACTTGCTTGTCGTCACACATGTTGTGGATTCTGGATTCTGCGATACAATACAATACAATACAATACAATACAATACAGGTGGGGTGGGTTTGGGAAAGTTTAACGTCTTTTTCCAACACATGCGGGTGATATCAAAGACGGGGCAACGATGAAAAATCCAGCACAAATATTTGGCCCCAGTGTGCTTGTGAGAGTGTGCGAAATTAGATTTACATGTGTGCGTGACTGAGGCTTATGTTAGTGCAAGTTTAATTTCTTATTATTATACCTTATTACTATTTTTATTGTGGCGTATTATGTCCCTTTTGGGATTAATACAATACAATACAATACAATACAATACAATACAGGTGGGGTGGGTATTTGGGGGTTTAAAGTCCTTTTCCATCACATACGGGTGATATCAAAGACGGGGCAATGTTTTATTATTTTTATGGTGGCCTATTATTTTCCTTCTGGGATTAATAGAATAATTTACATTTGAATACAGTACAATACAATACAATACAATACAATACAATACAATACAATACAATACAATACAATACAAAGGAGAGGAGCGTCTGTCTGTCTCCATTAGTGGTTTACGTTCCTCACCAATTGACTGCAGGCTGGCTGGAGAGGGGGTATTAGGATAATTTCGGGGGGAAATAGCCGATGTTCTGTGTGTGGTGGGAAAAACAGGTAGAACTGATTCATGCTGTTTTGCAATCTCAGGAAAGCAACCTCTCCTCAACCACTTTCCTTGAATTTCTGACACTAATAGCGACAGTTGTCTCCCTTCACAGTGGAGGACGAACGAACAGACGACGCAATACTGTTCTAACATGAAGAGTAGCATGTGTCTTCGTGGGTTAACTGATCGACTAGATGAACGAGGACGTACTCACCATCAATACATTCATACTCGACTACAACCATTTTAGTCTCGTGGGCTAATCCGTCTACGACCACCTTCTCCTGGCATATGGTGGGAGGACGGTTGTGCTGAGGGCCCGAGCAGTCCGCTATGAAACCATTTTTCACACTGTCTCGCACGGTGAATACTGCGGAGACATCCGGTGTACAGTTCACTTCACGACTGTAGAGCAACTCACGGATGACGTGGAACCAGTTGGTTTCTCTGCAGGTCAAGGTCACTTCAGCCACGTAGGTGATGTTACCGCATTGTGTCGCTAATTGTGACAAGAAGAACAACGAAATCACATTTCGGTGATTGATTTTAGCATGATTAGATTCATGTGTGTGTGTGTGTGTGTGTGTGTGTGTGTGTGTGTGTGTGTGTGTGTGTGTGTGACTGAGAGAGAGAGGAGAGAGAGAGAGAGAGAGAGAGTGTGTGTGTGTGTGTGTGTGTGTGTGTGTGTGTGTGTGTGTGTGTGTGTGTGTGTGTGTGTGTGTGTGAGAGAGAGAGAGAGAGAGAGAGAGAGACTGACTGACTGACTGACTGAAACGTTTATTTCAGGATAAAGACTTGTAGGCATGGTCTGCCTATCTTACAAGCTGTCCTGCTAATCTACGAACACTAAAAAAATAAAGGCTAACATTACAAAAAAAAGTATACCAGGCACAAAGGGAGTAATCTAATAAGAAAGTAGAAAAAACAAAAACAAAAACAAAAACATGCAATAAGAGAGAGAGAGAGAGAGAGAGAGAGAGTGTGTGTGTGTGTGTGTGTGTGTGTGTGTGTGTGTGTGTGTGTGTGTGTGTGTGTGTGTGTGTGTGTGTGTGTGTGTGTGTGTGTGTTCTTATTATATTCTTTTTCAACAGGAACATAAGCCATCACAACCCCTCTACCCTTCCGCTTCTCCCCCCCCCACCCTTCCCTTCTCACATACACACGCACACATAAACGCAGTGTTTAAGCTCTACGTTTCTAGTCCTGATAATGGTCAGATTTCAGTACATTTGACACTGTACTGACTTTCGCAGCAAACGATTTTCTTCCTTGTCGAGCTAGTAATAAGATTTATGAGCGTCACACGGAACGGTTTAAGTGCCAAATACGTAATTACAATTGTCGCCAACTCAGTGTCAGCCAATGCCGGGCACGAATGCATGATAGGGGCCACACCCTGCTATTCGTAACCAAGCAGCTTGAAAACTAGCGGTATATATACATACACACGTTTGTTCGGTGTGGTTTTGGTTGTTGTTGGGTTTGTGTGTGTGTGTGTGTGTGTGTGTGTGTGTGTGTGTGTGTGTGTGTGTGTGTGTGTGTGTGTGTGTGTGTGTGTGTGTGTGTGTGTGTGTGTATGTGTGTGTGTGTGTGTGTGTGTGTGCTCTTCGTTGTTGTTTTGGGATGTGTTTTTTTTTTTGTTATTGAAGTTTTTTTTTGTTGCTGTTGTTTGTTTGTTTGTTTGTTTTTGACTGATTGTTGTTGTTGTTGTTCTGGATTTTTTTTTACTGCGCTGTTTGGTTGGTTGGTTGGTTGGTTGGTTGGTTAATTAGTCGGTTGGTTGGTTGGTTCGTTGTGTGGGTTGTTTGTGTGGATCGTTCCATATTCCCAGCCATGAGCAGAACTAATCACATTAAACACAACTGAAATACCAACCGGTTTTCGCCTGTTGCGAAGACAGCGTGAAGAGCAGACCACCAAGGACAAACAAAGGCACGAGGAAGTTCTTTCCAGAACCACGAGATGCGGCCATCTTGAAGCGTCGTCAAGGCAACCAAAACACGCTGAATATTCTCTCTGTTCCTCTATGTGATCATCTGGAGCCTTGAAAGGTACTTCGTGCTGCAAGAAGACATTATCCACACATCCGTCAAAACATTAGCACGTTGTCTGTACATGGTAATTTTTGAAAGTTTCTTGATTGGAGATTTGTTGGCGTGACTAACAGAGAATAATTATATAAGCATTTTGAGACATGGGATGGTATGGTATGGTATGGTATGGTAGACTTCTCCTCGGCGCACGTATCCATCTCTAATGAGATGCTCTAGGCGCCGCAAGGCTGGAGGACGAAGCAGGGAAAGCCTGCTGCCGCTAGGCGCTACTTTGTGTGCAAACCTCCACCCCGCTATTCACTCTGGTGCGTGCGACAGTATTTCTGTTTTACCACGCCACCGGCCACAGCCTACTCTTCTTCGAAAGATGAACGTGGGATTTTTAGCGTGCACACTTGATATTTGTGCGTGCGTGTGTACATGAAGGCGAGACAGGCACCGCAAACGAGTCTGCACATGGATTTGACTCGATATGGTATGAAAAAATCCAACCATATTCCTGCCCACCGGGGACTCGAACCAGGCAGCTCAGGATCCGAAGTCGGATGCCTTAACCACTAGAATAAATCCCCTGAGTATGTGGTCTCTGACATGTTATTGTTTTCCTTCTTCATTAATAATGATAAGAAGAAGAAGGAGAAGAAGGAGAAGACGAAGAATTTGTGGTCTCTGGCATGTTGTTGTCTCTCCGCTCATCCTCAGAAAAGCTACTGAAGGTCCCCCGGGTCAGCCTCAAAACATGTGGCCAACGTTCTTTCAGTTATAGTGCACCCCACAGTTTGGAACTCCTTGCCATCTTCTCCGAGAAACATCCCTTCCCTCTTACACTTTAAAACAGAACTCAAAACACATCTTTTCAAACTAGCTTTTAATCTTTAAGTTCAGACTTGACCGCCTGTATTGATGTGCATAAATGTGTGCGTGTGAATGTTGTGTGTGTGCGTGAGCAAAAAGCGCACTGAGTGCTTTTCGAAGCAGAACTCTGCGCTCTACAAGTGTATTATTATTATTATTATTATCATTATTATTATTCATTAATAATGATAAGAAGAAGAAGAAGAAAAGGAAGAAGAATAAGAATATACGGTATCGCTTTTATAGAGCGCAATATCCCAGCAGATGCTGGCACAAAGAGCTTTACAATAATTTTAAAAATAAACACAAACATAGTACAGCCACACACGCCCACACATATCATTTTCATATACAGCTGGGCTCCCGGTGAACTGAGCAGAGAAGGTTACGGGGGAGTGGGGGGAGTGAGAGGGGGAGGGGGTGGTGGTGTGTGGTTACAGCTAGAGCCGCGCAAGTAGCAAAGACCATCGTGAAGCTAACGAACTACTCACCACTCACTGACTAATTTACCATGGAGAGAAGGCAGACTAGAAGATGCTTTAGGCATCTCTTGGTTTTCTTTTGTACAGCGAGTTTGGGGGATGTTGTTGTTGTTTGTTTGGTTTGGTTTGTTTGTTTGTTTGTTTGTTTGTTTGTCTGTTGTTGTTGTTGTTGTTGTTGTTGATGATGATGATGTTTATGTTGAATTTGTTGATGTTATTGTTGCTGTTGTTGTTTTGTTTATCTTTGGGGGGTCGGAGTCTTGCTTTGTTGCATTAAACTTCCTCTTTATGACAGAAGTATTGTACTTCACTATCTTAAATCATTATGCAAAGTATATAGTGTACGCGACTGTGAGTATACATTCTGCACTTTGCAGTCATATCAATGTTCATGAAGTGTATGTTGATTTCTGTCAGCATGTCGACGTCAGCGGTAATTTATAACTCTGGCCCCTCCAACGAACCAATGTGCGTGTAACGGACGTAACTATGACTAAGGCCATGTCTTGCTAAGGAAAACAAGTCCTGGCAGCTCTCTCTCTCTTTCTCTCTCTCTCTCTCTCTCTCTGTGAAGCTAGGCAGTATCGAGAGCGCTTTGACATAGTCAGTGTACAAATTATCTAAGTGAATGTGTCTATGTATTTTACGTGTTGTGTGTTTTAGTTCACTATGTGTTTTGGGCTGGTGGCCCGTAACAATAAATGTTCGATTTCGATTTCGAGTTCGAGTTCGAGTTCTCTGTGTGTGTGTGTGTGTGTGTGTGTGTGTGTGTGTGTGTGTGTGTGTGTGTGTGTGTGTGTGTGTGTGTGTGTGTGTGTGTGTGTGTGTGTGTCACAGAGAAGAGAGAGAGAGAGAGAGAGAGAGAGAGAGAGCACAATAAACATTAGAAGTGCTGGCAAAGTAACAGGATCATGTGACATTAGTTTACATTCGCGTTCATTGCGTTTGCTTTTCTTCAGTTCCTTTCTTTTGGCCTACTCCCGTGTGACATTAGAGCAAACACTTGCTCCGTTCCTTCTTGACTTCCTTTCCTTTGAAAGAAAAAAAGTAGTAAAGGTAGAAAAGCGTCTGAGGCGTGTGATAAAGAACACTGCGGTGAGAGGGTAAATACAGTTGGCGTAATCTATTGAGTGCAATAATTATCTGAAACCGAAGTGGACTTGGACAACTACCGGAACGATATCTTCTGGAACGTGACCCTGGAAAGAGGAGAGTTGGCTGGTTGGCTGATTGGTTGAAGGCACATTTTTTTTTTTTTTTTTTTTTTTTGGGGGGGGGGTCATATAAGAGTGATATCATAGACGGGAAGAGAAAGGAGAAAAGCCAGCACAAATGTTTGGTTACGTGTACAATGGCGGGATTCGAACTTAAGACCCGTTCATTGATATAACAGCTGGGGTATAGATCCCTCCAATCCCCGCCTCCTCTCCCGAACCCGTCCGGTTACCGGCTACCTTTTGGCACGAATCAGTTGTCCGAAAGGGACAAATAAAGTATTTTGAATTGAATTGAATTGAACCGGGAAACTTGACAGTTTCTCTACAAAATAAACTCAGTTCCTGCCGGGTGGTCTAGTGGATAAGAGACTTGTCACCAATGCGATAGATTAGGGGTTCAAGTCCCACTCGGGGCCAAGAATTTTTCCTTCTCGTATGTGGCATCGTTCATTCGGGCCGATCGTTGGGGGTTTTCTCCGGGTACTCCGGCTCCCCCCCCTCCCCCCCTCCCCCTCTGCTTTGAAAATGTTCAGCCCACCAAATTTGAAAAAAATAAATGCAATTCTAAATTCCGAAACTTAAATAGCTGAGCTGACCCTTCGCACCACGTGATTGTAATGTGTTTATGTCCATTGTGTCCGTGAGAGAATGCGTGTGATTCACATGAGCGTGCGTGTTGGGTTCAGTTTGCGGCGCTTTGAGCCGATTCATGAAACTGGGTAAAGCGCCTATACAATACTTATTATTATTATCATTACCAAGTAAGTTTAGGTTGTGCGCTGGTGACCTCACTTTTAAAAAAAAATCATAATTAATTCATGGGTTTTAATTTTGCTCAGTGGGAATGTTGCACTTTGATTATACTCGTGTTTACTGCAGAAGGAACCGTTAAGGAACCGTTAATATTGCCAGATTTGTGCACACAGGGCCAAAAACCGGAAACGTCATAAATGTGGGATACCCGCGCGCGGTCAGTACGAAATGCTTTGGCATTCCTCACAGTGCAGAAGAACTTTCAAACGGTCTAATTCCACCTTTTGCTGAGCCAGTGTACTGTGTTTTGGATCAGTTTCGTGAGTGCGCCTGTACGCTCGAAATACTGTATCTTGATGACTAGTGCAGCTCTTAATGCGATACAATGTTGCTTACACTTTGCGTGAACGGTCGAACATTCAAATTTTACGATTGTTGTTACACTGCTGGAGCATTCAGCGTGGTCGCCGCGTCATCGAGTAATCTTTTATTGGCTCAGTGCCAGCATTACAGACGCTGTCACCGTCCAGGTGTGTAATTGGTCTGATGATAGATACCACGAAAACAGCCCAGGGCGATCTGTGAACGTAGAAATGTTAGTATTAGCTCCTTTAATACAACAGTATCCCCAATATCACATTGTCTCGACCCCGTCGCATGCGAAGACAACGGTTTTTTTGATTGATCCATTTAGTAAGGATCCAGTCAGTCCGGATCCATGCATTGTATAAAGACAAGTGCAAATCTTCCTGAATTCTGCCTGCACTTTGTGAAGTGTTTTTTTTTTTTTTTTTTTTCCAAAATATTTCCTCACTCACTGCATTGACTGTACTTTACCCTTGTCTTTACCAGTGTATTGGTTAAACTGTAGCCAGAATCAAGGAGGAAAAACGAACAAGGAACTGGAAGAGCGACCCACGATTAACTTACTTGCAGGTGCCCCTGTCAGGAGCCGGAGTAAAGAAGTCAAGCTGAGAGTGGCTCAGACTGGGGTGCACATTGGCTGGTCTGTGCACCAGGACGTAGCGTCAAGCACCCTTCACGATCACATTACGCAAAAACAAAATCTTATCTACGCTCGCTAAAGTGCCCTACTAACGCGCCATAGAGGTTTTGTTGGTGGTGGTGACTGACACAGTAAACAGGTGGAATCCAGGAAGTGAACTGAAGTGTAGTCTGAAGCACGGCATATGATACACTATGCATACAGCCTTTCTGCAGCATTTTGGTTTAAAAGGGACTAATTCTACTTCTTCTTCTGCTCACAGTTCGTTCTGAGCTGTTTTCGTGGCATCTATCATACCGCTTAGACACCTGCACAATGACAGCGTCTGTAATGCTGGCACTGAGCCAACAGAAGCGTAGTCGATGACGCAGCCGACCACACTGAGCGCTCCAGTAGTGTAACAATTAACAGTCGTAGAATTTGAATGTTCGATCGCTCGCGCAAAGTGTAAACAACATTATATCGCATTATCTAGTGCTGTACAGTCGAGGTTTTCTGCCGTTTCGTCTCAGTGAAATTGCCACTGTCTAAAAGCGCGCACTGGATTAAAAAAAAAAGAGAAAAAGTATCGAAATAAGACTAAAATACCCCCTACGGAGAGCCTCTACTGACAATAATGTAAAAGGAAATTACGCCAACTCAACTTCATGAGGCGTCCAGCAAGAAACGGTGACGTGAGTGAATGACGTCAAAACAGTATTAACCTTGAAAAGGATTTGAAAGGTTTACAAAAAGCAGGGAAATTTATTTTGGCTTGTTTCACTTTAGTCATGGTTTCCCCTCTCCTGAAAACCAGGATGTGTCTTCCCCGAACACTCATGGGTTAGCCCGAACTAGTTTCACTTACGCCGAGAAGAAGAAACTGAGAGACCCGACCGTCGTGAAATATATTAGGTCACTAAGCCAGAATCAACTTTTTCTCTTTGATAGGTACGAAAGTGGCTTCACAAAATGTTATCTCCGACAATCGCTCGCGACTGAATTACCAAATGCACTATAAAGTTGCCCATATTATGTACAAAATCGTAAACATGGCGGAGGCGTCAAGTGAGGGAGAGTTTGAAGAAGACAGCAGCAGTACTGTTTAAGGAAAAAACATGAACGTTTCCAATCATTCGTTTCCTTTTAAATCAATAAGTTCTATTAATTTTCCCAGTGACTTAGTCATTTTCTTTTATGATTCTAGCACACACAAGTCCTTCTTAGTCGCCTCGGTGTGTTTACGCAGGGATTAACTCTGTTTACTTTACAATCTGAAACTGCGTGCAGTGTCAGGAAGGCACTTCTTTTTGCTTCTCATCTGTCTGTGTGTTGTGGTATGGTGTGGTGTGTGCTATGTGTGTTGTGTTGTGTTGTGTTGTGCTGTGCTGTGCTGTGTTGTGCTGTTGTGTGGTGTGCTTTGCTGTGCTGTGTTTTCGTGTGGTGTGGTGTGTTGAGTTGTGGTGTGCTGTGGTGCGGTGTGGTGTGCTGTGGTGTGCGTATGCGCGCGCGCGCGCGCGTGTGTGTGTGTGTGTGTGTGTGTGTGTGTGTGTGTGTGTGTGTGTGTGTGTGTGTGTGAGAGAGAGAGAGAGGAGGGGAGGGGGGAGGGCGTCGGGAGCAGAGGGGGTGAGGTTAGGTTAGCCGAAGGGATGACAACCTTTCATCATAGACGCGCGGCAGGAGGCGTTGGGAAAGGGGGGAGGGGATGTGGAGGGGGGGAGGGGCGGGGTACGGTCTTCTCATCCTACAATGTGTCTAAAATGTGTCTCACAACAAACTGAAAACGAAAGACGCGGAAAGTCAGGTCGGGGGCTGAACGCTCAAGCTAAGCAGTCAGTATGGAAAGTTCAGTCACAACTGACGTCGTCTAAATTCTCTCCCCCCAGTACAAACCCTCCTTTCTGTTTCGTGTTTTGCGGAGAGCCTCAAGGGTATAAACCCTTGATAAATAGTTACAGGCCAGGTCAGGTCGTCCCCCTGTACTTCCTTTATGTGGTGCATCAGGTTTCTGGACCTACAAACGCGCCTTATGTATTTACAGCTAAAGAAGTGTGTTTGTGGTGCACCTGGTGTTTGTTTGTTTGTTTGTTTGTTTGTTTGCTTGTTTGTTTGTTTGTTTGTTTTTAGAAATGCACAGAGACGGAGTACACTGATTGGACGGGTGAAGATGGCGAACCACTCAGCCAAAGTTTCGTTGCTTAAGTGGAAATTTTCTTCCATCATCATCATCACCGTTGTCGTCGTCGTCGTCGTCAACAACAACAACAACTACTACTACTACACCACTACAACTACAACTACTACTACTACTACTACTACTACTACTACTACACTTTATAACACAATCTGTGATATTGTTTATAGTCCTAAAGAAATCAATCTTGTACAGAATCTCATTTAAGCTTCACATATTTTTAATATATATTTACATTGTGTTTGATCGCGTGCCTTTAATTTTTAATGACCTGGCAGAGAAAGACTGGCTGAGCCGCGAAATAGTCGTCGTTGTTTGCGCGGCGTAAAGCCCTAATTAACTAACTAATTAACTACTACTACACTGCAACTACTACACAACTAATACCGTCTACTACTACAACTACTACTACTACTACTACTTCACTACAACTACTACTCTACTACTACTACTACTACTGACTACTACTTCACTACAACTACTATACTACTACACTACTACTACTTCACTACAACTACAAAACTACACTACTACTACTACTACTACTACTACTACTACTTCACTACAACTACTATACTACTACACTACTACTACTTCACTACAACTACTATACTACTACTCTACTACTACTACTACTACTGACTACTACTTCACTACAACTACTATACTACTACACTACTACTACTTCACTACAACTACTACACTACTACTACTACTACTACTACTACTACTTCACTACAACTACCATACTACTACACTACTACTACTACTTCACTACAACTACTATACTACTACTACTTCACTACAACTACAA
>JACVVK020000060.1:1282500-1290000 GCA_018292915.2 Batillaria attramentaria
ATTCATGAAATTGGGTAAAGTGCCCATACAATACTCATTATTATTATTATTATTATTATTAGTATTGGAGCTACTGCTTTCTTTCCGTGTTTCAGTCATAACAAACTACACGTGCTTCCCTCGGTGTATAGTGTCTGTTTGCCAGACCATGCCATGTGTTGTGCTCATTATGCCGCGGGACGCGATTGGCTGAATTCTGGGATCTCGGCCCTTTTGATCGATAGGAGTGGAGTCGTCCATTGCAAGAACGCGCAGTGCCGGTGAAAACGGTTTCAGGTTTTATCCTTGTTCAGCGCCGAAGCAGTTAACGACGCCATTGTTTCTTTACAAACATTCATATTGTCTGCCCTCAAAACTGACATTTGTCACGCACTTCTTTATGGGCATGGCTGGTTAAAAACAAGTGTCATGTGTTCTTTACAATTTCAAAAGCTTAATGTGTCGTCTTTGATAAAACCATCAACCAGTGTCAAAAACTACGAAACTTGCTTGGTTAATCTCATATTTTAAGACAAATAAACACTCAAAGAAATTGAATTTGCACACTAACAGTCATCCACACGCGATCATTAAAAAGAGCCAAGAAAATGAAAAAGGAAAGAAACGTTGCCCCCTGGTAAAAAAAAAAATAAAAAAATCACCCTTCAAATAACACACGTCCTGGTTTGTTTTTTGGTTTTTGTTTTTCCCCCGCCTGTTCCCTGCTTCAAACGTTATCTTCTTCAAAAGTACCTCCCCAAACGTTTCAACAAGGTGCATCCGTTTTGTGCATGGAGGTCAAGGGCTGGCCATGTTACAACCCGCAGTTACTGTTTTGCTACACATCAGAGTGAATTCTCTCACCGTGTGACGGCGGCACGGCTGGGTTTTAAGTGCCGTCTGAAAGACATTCATTGGACCTGACTGAATATGGATCATAAATCCGCACTAGAGGGTCGCCCTAAAACACCCCCCCCCCCACACACACACACACACACTGCGCTACAGGTGTTTACAGCGCACGCCGAAAAGAAAAAGGTCACTCGAGCGAGACAGAGAGAGAGAGAGAGAGTTTAATCCACTGAGCACAATTTCGTCGCGGTTTTTCTCATTCATTTCTGGTCAAAATTGCATCTCGGCGTTCTCGTATATATCCTTCGTGATAGTGGGAATGCAGAGACAACTTTAAACTAACATCAACAAATCAATGCAAACAGTAAGAAAAAGAAATGTACACAAAAAGTCGCGAGGGAACATACAAGAAACTGACAACAAAACAAAAAACAAAAAAACAAAAAAACATGAAAAGCAGACAAATCAAAAACAAACTAACAACAAAAGAACAGAAACATAACTGACTTGAGCGTCGATTTTTTTACAGCAGCGAACTTTCACAACACACGTCTTCCCTCGTCAAACTACGCATTTCACTCTAGAAAACCTGGCTAAATATCGAATCAAATCGCAGAACTGACAAAGAAAACCAAACATTCAAAGATTCAAACACTCAAAAGGGGACACGAATCTTGTGCGCCAGCAACCGCGGTTGCTTTGTAGCCGTAAATTACGTCCCTTGAACGCAGAGCAGGTCCCAAACTCAAGCCGGGGCTGTTTCTACACCTGACACAGTATGGTCCAAAACCGGATATCACTTGCAACAAAACGCACTTTCTGTCTATGAAATCACCCCTGTTCACAACACAGTTGACAACCTTCCAGAAAAAGTGAAACGAGAAAGGAGTGATCATGTAGATCATATTGTGTTATCATCTGACGACAGGTCACAATTTTGAAATCGTGAGGCAAGAAGTCAGCCTCTTAGAGAGTTTTGGTCAATCACGGCGTCCAATTGATGTCGGATGAAATGGCCAAAGAAGAAGTAGAAAGTTGAAAACAAGTCACAAAGGCCTGTGGTCGCCAGCAAAGTTCGTGCCATCGTTTGCGGCAAGCACAGACGAATTTGTCGAGTCACTTCAGAATTCTCCAAAGTCACCAACAAACTTCATTATCATTGACATGCGCACACCGTTCCACCTCGTGCAGGTCAAAGAACACAAATGCAAGGGGCCTCAAATGCTTGTACATTCCCTGTTAGCCTCAGGCATCATAATCACCCCTAAAAATGCTTCAATCTAAAAACAAATATTACCACGAACAGACCATTCACGGGCACGCACCTGACAGCTCACATGAGTAATGCAAGTCCAAGTCTACTTTCTGTTTAGGCCAGACAGGCCAGTTCACGTAAATCCGCTCGCGTCACTTGTGCCCGACCTCTGTACCAAAACTATCAGCTTCAATAGCAGCTTGCCTCTTGTTGAGGCCCCCTGGCATGCGCCTTGACCTACGTAACACAAAAATCACGAAAATCACGCTTTTGTCCTGACAACAAAAATCACTACAGACTAGCACACTTGCCAAACAGGGTTCCTCAAATAAACACCAAATAATGTTTATGTCCCCACGGTCAATTTGTGTCCTTACGCCTGCATGATTGTTAGGGCGTCACAGGTACAAGGTAGCCTTCCTCGTCTTCACCTGCCTGTCCTGGTGTGGCAGCCAGGTAGTCGTTGCCATACTCATGGTCAGTGCCAGGCTCCAGCGGCAAATAGTCGTTGGCGTAATGTCCGCTCCTGTATTCCGCACGGCCGTCTGGACCTGTATCTGGCGCGTCCGACTCTGTGATCTCGTAATAAATCGTATCGTCCACCTCGTCTTGCTGATTCTGCTCGTCTTGCTGATTCTGCTCGTCTTGCTGATTCTGCTCGTCTTGCTGAGGAGGGGTCGGTGGAAGCTCTCTTCGTTGTGGTTCTGAAGCCTGTTGTTGGTTCGTCTGTATTTCCTGTCGGTTCGCGGACGGTACGTCTTGTGGTAGGTTGGTGGTTTCGATCTGTGTAAGGCTGGTGTAAGGTGTAATTTCGGCTTTAAGAATCAGCTCAGTGTAGGTACTCGGGGCACCTGCACGTTCTTCCTTCTCCGCTGTCGGCTTTGCTTCGTCTCTTGTTTGTTTCTTTGCTCCTCCAGCATCTTTGGACTTTGGCTCTGTCTTGGTATCTTTGTGCTCCGTCTTGGTATCTTTGTGCTCGGTCTTTCTATCTTTGTCCTTCTTTTTCTCATTTTCTTTGGAGCCGCTAGTGGCTTCAGCTTCCCTCCTTCTTTGTCTGATCTCTTCAGACCAGTCTTCTTTAACAGGCTTGGCGTTGATCTCCCTAGCAATTTCTTCTTTCTCCTTCACCTTATACCTGGCTTGTCCTCCGCCTCGCGTGTCCTTGGCGTTGACTTTGGATGCGTCTTTGTTTCGTGGCTTTCCCCGATCCGCCTGGGTCTGCCCTGTCGACTGATGTGCTTGGCCAGGCTCGTTGGGATAAGGTGGAGGTGGGGCCTTCCGTTTCTTCGGTCGAGCTTGTTGACCAGCAGAGACTCCGGTGCCGGGGTACCTTGGGGGCGGCTCGTCTATGTAGAACACGGTCGGAGTTTCTTGTGGCCCAGAATGCGACCTTTGATGGCTGGGATGAGGCTGATGACGATGCTGCTGCCCATGTCCTTGTTGCCAGTCCTGTGTGGACAGTTGCCCGGGGTCAGAGGCTATGGGTCGGAACATGGAGTGACTCTCACTTGCAGGATGACCGTTGGTATTGGTGTTGATGGGATTCATGCCAACGAGCTGGGAGTCCCTCGGGATTCGGCGTCGTCTGTTGCGAGAAGAGTTAGGTTTAAAGGCTGAACGTCGCGCAAGTCACAAAGACTTAAACTACCTGCTCTACGTGAAAAAAATGTAATGCTGGACAACTGCTGCAAACTGGTCTACGGGGCAAACCTGGGACATGCAGGAGACGCTGTATCACGCTTATTTATGGGTGGGTGTTTGGGGGTTTAACGTCCGTTTCCACCACATCGGGTGATATCAAAGACGGGGCAACGATGAAAAAGCCAGCACAAATATTTGGCCCCAGCCGGGATCGAACTCACGACCCGAGCATTAGAAGTCCAACGCTCTACCATTCGACCACCCCGGCTCCCCGCTTATTTATGGAACTCCCAAGAAATGACATTATGATAACGAATAAGGACAGTCGGTCACCCGGACAATAAGTGTATCTCCTACGTCAGAGGCAGATCCAGACCTAGACACAGGTTTACATCCAATGGCCTCATCACTTCTCGAAACACAAAATCAACAAAAATATTGTAGAGAAAAGTCAGACAGACCTCCTTATTGCTTTGACACCATTAACATACATTTCAGCAGATGAAATTAAATGAAATGGACATATTCAAGGGTTGGCTGTTCAGTGAGGGTTTGACGTCATTGTCCGCCACATACGGGGTGGGGGTACATGCATTAAAGACGGGGCAACGAGGAAAAACCAACACAAATATCTGTCGCCAGCCGGGGATCGAACTCACGACCCGAGCATCGAAATTCCAACGCTCCACCACCAGGGTTGAGAGAGAGAGAGAGAGAGAGAGAGAGACAGACAGACAGACAGACAGACAGAATTGCTGTTGCAGCGGACATCATTCATATCGGGTATTTACTTCTCCAGGCCTCATTGTGCCTCAACATTTGACCTCAGGATGAAACGTAACCGGGTTGCGAAGAGAATACAGTTTTAAAGTTAATGCCAGTACGTATCCACACACTGTATTTGTTGTACGAGGAAAATTAAAAACAAGGTAACTTTCTTGCCTTTGCAGTTTTGTGGGACTTTGAGACAGATCGGATCGGGATCCTACTTCTACAATATGTCCACCAAGGTACAGCCTTAACTGACTGCAATACAAGCATGGACCTACCTCCTGGAGCGAAGGACCACCAGCCAGCCGATGAAGATGGACAATGTGAGTAAAAGAATGATTCCATACAGGATACCAAATGTCCGCACTGAAATGAAAAAAAAAATCAAAGAAAAGATAAGTCATTGTCGTAAAAGATTGTGCATTGAATTAAAACAAAATTAAAAACACGTTCAGTGCACTCACTACTTTTCGGAGCATGCGGCCACCCTACACTTCAGTTTCTTAGTCCCGCATGTTTGGAACTCTGTGCCAGCCGAAGTACACACTCTGAATACACTGTCTCAGTTCAAATCCAACTTGAAGACTTACCTTGTCCTCTAACGCACCACTTCTTCAGGTCTGCAGGTAGATTCAGTCTGTATAAAGCAGTGGTGAGATATGTGTGTCTGTGTATTTTGCACATGTGACTGTTGATGAATATTCTTCAACGAAAACTGTTTGGTATGCAAGACACACACGTCTAGAGACTTCAAATGTGAACTGGGAAACGAGTTCAGAATACGTACATAGCCCTGAGCTGTTCATAACAGCCATGAACAGTTTGTTCATCACGAACGCTGTCGTCCAGAGCGTAGCTTTCGCCTTCGTTAAGTCCGCCATGACGTCTCTGCACATCAGTTGTCACAATTATCGTTCTGTTCGTACTTACCCCCACCCCCGCCCGCCCCCCCCCCCCCCCCCCACCCCCCCCCCCCCGCCCCATACCCCCCCCCCCCCCCCCCCCGACATTATTGTATTTTATAAAGACAGCTGGAACATTGGATCTTCGAAAGCGGCAGTTTTCCATCTCAGCGGCGTTACAAACATAGAGGCTGTACCGGCCCCCGTAGTGTAGCGGTTAGCACTTCGGACCATGGACCGGGAGACCCGGGTTCGAGTCCCAGCCGAGGCAAGCGGGATTTTTCCAACCTAGGTCGGCTCCTACCCAGAGCGGGTGTGCTATGGGCCCAATGGGGAGGCTGTTACCACACAGCCGAGTTCCACCCACTTCACGGGTGCGACTTTCGGGGTGCTTCCCTTGGTATGACACGTCTTATGATGTGGATGATTACACGGCCGGCACCGCAGGTGCCGTAGTTCCCGGGCCTGGTTAATGCCGGGATATTTATGACAGGAAGCGTGGAATGCCGCCCTGTCCCGCAGTCCCAAACCACACGGACCTCCATAGCATCATCTTACCATCATCCTCATCTCCATCATCATGCATAATAAAAAAAAAATTGCTCCAGCTTCCGAGCCCTCCGTGGATTCTACCCATTACCTGGGAGGATCACCACTGGAGCTGGCAAAGAGTTGGGGCAGCAAAACAAAAACAAAAACAAAAAAAAACATAGAGGCTGTAAGCGTATCTGTGTATCAAACTGTTTATGTCAAGACTACTTCATAACAAACAGGATAACTACACAGTAATCATACAGTGTATGAACGATGAACCTGGTCCAATAAGATAACCTCACGAACTTCTCTAAGCACCCGAAACAGCTTTCATCGTCACGGTTGTGGTGATACTTCAAAATAAGCCGGCCGTGAATAACCACGGCATTGAGGCAACGAAGGAAAACCTGGTGACCTAAAACTTCCCTGTTGGTTTGCTCAGTTTTCAATTTTTCCCAACACTTCTTGAAACGTGACCCGCTCAGTAATTGATACACCCTTCCTCCCCAAGTGCTACAGAATGAAATGTTGAGCAGCTAGTAATTAGCATTGCAAGGTACATCCTAAATTGCAATCCTATTTCATTAGTCTTCTCAAACTTTGAGAGTTGGTGTAAACGGGTGTATTTCGTTGCTTTGGAGGAAAATAGCAGAGAAACAGTTTCAGCATAAACAAGACGAAGTTATGACATGCTCAATAAAACAAAATCAGTTAAAGCAACCTTGCAACGGCGGTTCACGAACTACGAGAGAGAGAGGGAGGGGGGGTCGGAAGGGTCTCAGTTGGTGAGCATCTTCTTTTCAACTTTGAGTTTAATCGTGTAAGACACTCTATATCTACCTATAGGTTACCATTTAGAGCTGAGAATAGTTTAAGAGGGCTAATTTTTATCTTTGCTAAACCAGCTTGCAACAGTTTCGCTCGTGAGTATGCCTGTACGCTCGAAATACTCTATCTTGATGAACAGTATGTTGTGTACACTTTGCGCGAGCGGTCGAACATTCAAAGTCTACGACTTTTGTTACACTACTGGGAGCGCTCAGTGTGGTCGCCGCGTCATCGAGTACACTTCTGTTGGCTCAGTGCCAGCATCACAGATGCAGCCACTGTCCAGATGTCTAAGTGGTGTGATGATAGATACCACAAAAAAAAAACAACCCAGAACGATCTGTGAACATAAAAATAGTAGCATTCGTATCCGTCTTTAAAAGAGAGCAGTCTGTGAGCACACGAAACAAAAACCGCGGTAGAAATTCAGACATTTCTCAAGGTACTGCAGTTCCACCAAGAATATAAATAAATGTAGGCTACACTCCAGTCAGAACCCCTTTTTTTGTGGTAAACATTTTATTCACGTACATATACACATTCACATACCGTCGTCAAACGGTAACACAACAGAGCACAACAAGTCAAAACTTACAAGCGTGCTCACATGGACTAATTTGCGTACATCGCGGAGAAATTGGCCGTGAAGAACTGAAAGAGATAAACAGTCGTAGGAATAAAAAACAGGAAGAAAAGAAGACAGGAGACGAGAACAGAGAAGAGAAACCTTTCGGTACG
>JACVVK020000060.1:1295000-1342500 GCA_018292915.2 Batillaria attramentaria
TTCCTTTATTCGGGGGCTTGCAACTGCCGACAGCACGACCATCAACACTGTTTTCCTTGTATTCCCGTTCGTTGCTTACAAGAAACCTGCATAAAGTACGTGAACCTCAAGAAGGCGTTTAACTCATTGCAGACCGTGACCGCGCGCCGTGGAATTCCGCCGTGACCGATGCGACCGTGCATTTTTTTTATTTTTTTTTAGGAGGTCTTCCTCGGATGTTTTCTAATCTTGTTTGGTATGGTTTGATAGATAATTATAAACACCTTTATGAAAAAATATTTTTGATTGAAAAAAAAAATGGGAATAGCGGCCACAGTGAGAGCGGAGATAACATGGGTTGTGGGTGCTTGGTAACAGCGCCCTCACGCGTCAGCGCCCGAAGTCTAGGTGTGTGCTTGACAACAGTACGCAAAGGGCTCTGCACAAACGCTGGGTGCGATGGTCGTGAAAAAGTTAAGAAGAGCAAGGGACGACTGGCATGAAGCGTGCGTTCCCCATGTCTGAACACTCCGTGGTAAAAACAAAAAGCAAACTCTGATTCCTAAAGGTGACAAACCGAAGCACTACTTGAAGAACTGGCGACCTATCTCTCTTCTAAATGTCACGTACAAAAATAGCCTCCGCTGCTCTCGCAAATAAAGTTTTAAAGGTTCTTCCGAGAATGATACCTGTAGTGAAAATCAGAGTGTTTCTTTTGTCAGGCCGATGTCAGACAACATCAGATTACTATGATCTACTCTTCTGCACTCAAAAACACAAGAAAGGAAGCCTGCTACACCTTATTGGCTTTGATAAAGCGTTCGATTCAATAGCTCACTCGTTTATTCAAGGTGCGTTAAAAAAATAGAATTTGGGCTTCAGTTTTGTAAGTGAATAGACACCTTTTATAATAATTCCGAATTATGTCTAGTTGTTAATGGCCAAGTCTCAGAGTGGTTTTCTGTAGGGCCTGGCTGTAGTCAAGAGGACACCCTGTCACCCGAAATTTTCTTCGTTTGTGCCGAGTTGCTTTCCATCACAGCTTGAAATCATAGTCAAATAAAGGATACTAAGGTCTAAAAAAAATTTAAACCCTCTGACCGATTCCTCATGTCTGAAACCTCCGTGGTACCAAACAAATAAATTTTAAAAAAAATACAATAAAATACAATGATAGCCATGATGAGTGGACTTCATCGACACAAACACTGTTGGCAATGTAAACAAATTCATCACACTTGAAACCCTGTACAAATAATCATCTCAAGAATGTCTACCAGCGATATGTCTCGCCAGTACTCTTCAGGAGCATAGTCTAACTTGCTTTCCTATGATCCTCTTAAGGGGGGACCGGCGGGGGGTGGCGGGGGGTGGGTGGTGGCGGGGGGGGTGGGGTGGCGGGAGGGCTTCTCCGGTTCTCCGCCCAGGAGAGTTCTGTAACTCTTCACTCCATCTAGCGTGTATAGATCCGTTTTGTTGACAGAGATCGAGGGAAAATTGGGGGGAGGGGGGGATTAAACGGAGTTAGCACCCCGTGTTTCTGTAAGGGATCACTAGTGACACATGCTTGCTGTCCGGGATCATTATTTGGCGAAATGCCAGGAATATCTTTTTCCTCAGTTCCTCAGTTCAGTCGGTACACGTCGGGATTCAAAACAGTTGTACTGTGTGACAGTTTGCGCGGGCGTTGGGGTTAGGATGGGTGTAGTGGATGGGGTTGGGCAAAAAAGAACTAAAGGAGGATTTTCTTTGTTGTTGTTGTTGTTGTGGCCTCAAACTGCCTATATAATCCCTATTAGCCTCTGTCATCATAGCCACCCCAAAAAATGCTTCAATTACTACCATGAAGAGACCATTCAAAAGCACGCACCTTACAGGGGTTTAAAAAATGTGAATGTCTCCCGTGCATACACAGACCCGCAGCATGCATGCATTTTTCGCGGCAGCTTTGTGCTCTGCCACGAAAAATGCTTGCTTGTTGCGGCGAGGGAGACAACTCATGCAGGCAATAATCTCGAAACAGGCTGAGAATGTTCTGTGCTGGTGAATGCGACATTTTTCACCGCTTCAGTGCACACTGTGAAATAACACGGGGACCTCAAAGTTGTTCGCAACTGTCCGCTTTCCTTGTCACCCAATATTTGTTTTTCTTCTTCTTGGATATCACTTAGCTCGGCTCGGTCTCGGTTAGTTCGACTTGGCCGTCGTCGCAGGGGCCTAGAGTTATCGACGGACCCGGAACAGGGTTGGTTTAGGGTCAGATTTAGGGTTTGGATTAATTTAGGTTTAGGTTTGGGGTTACCTTGTGGTATTGGTGCAATCGCTATATTGTTTAGACGGCCCTAGTGTATTTACACGAGGTGCAAATGGCACAAGGGGGCGAACTATACCAATGCAGCTCAATTTGTATCCTTACGCCTGCTGTTGTTGTTGTTGCTGTTGTTGTTGTTATTAAGTTGAACGAACTTTGAGCATCGATCGATTGGCACGCAATGTATTACATGCAGCCTGCTAATCAGTTACGCTGCTGACGTTTGCTTATCGCCGTTGTTGTTATTGTTGTTCTCCCCAAAGTTGTCCTCCCTCGTTAATCTAAATTTGAAACAAAAAACTACTTTGCCAACACAAGCGCGATTTTAGCAAATGCTAGGACATTGCGAAAACTATTCAGTGTACTCCCGCTGCCTGCCTTTCACCCCACGCTGTTCTTTCATATGCCAGTAAGAGGGGAGCCGGTATAGCCGGATGGAAGAGCATTGGACTTTCAATGCTCGGGTCGTGAGTTCGATTTCCGGCTGGGGTCAAATAATATATGTTATTTATCCTGGCCTTTTTCTCGTTGCCCCGTCTTTGGTATTACCCACACGTGGTAGAAAAAGACAAATTCCCAATCACCCACCCACCCATATGTTAGGTAGAACTTGAACTGTTTCTTTCCAACGCTCATTTATTTAAAATGCAAATGCAAACGTATTTTAACAAACGTGCATACAGGACAGCAAAGGTTACAAAATCAACAGTGTGGTTTAGTGCCAGCGGCAACGGTATCTCCGAAATGACACGAAGTGCGAAAAAGAAAAGCCATTGATTTGCCATCTGACAATATTGTTGCGGGTGGGGTGGGTGGGTGTTTGGGGGTTTAACGTCCTTTTCCACCACATAGGGTGATATCAAAGACGGGGCAACGATGAAAAAGCCAGCACAAATATTTGGCCCCAGCCGGGATCGAACTCACGACCCGAGCATTAGAAGTCCAACGCTCTACCATTCGACCACCCCGGCTCCCCGACAATATTGTTGCACCAGCGGTAGTAATGACTTGTCGCTATAAACAACAACCGAATAGATTTTTAAAAAAATAAAAAGTAGGCGACGATCGAAAGTGGAGTTGTAATAAATTAATGTAAAATGTTAAAAAAAAATCACAAATTGCGGGTGACGTTATTTATTTATTTATTTGTTTATTTATTTATTTATTTCGTTTTTCATTTATTTATGAAGTTATTTATTTATGTAGTTATTTCAAAACAAATAACCTCAATCGCAATTTCTTTGGAGATGATTCTCGAGTCCACAGTTCTGAGAATGTCTTCTGAGAGAACCTGTCTTAATCGACAGTCTCTGCACATGTCCCGAGTCTCGACTAATCAGCTTATGCTCCGAACAGCTACCACTGACATGACATGTTGACCATGTAGACCTGATTTTAGTTCTCACAGCAAATCCCGCCATGAACATTACCACTCATCTTACCAGTTATTATGAAAGTTCATAAAGTGGCCAGTGAACCTTCTCGTATAACAATTCACTGTTCTTTCCTCACAAAATCCCGTTTACCCTACACCCCTTTCTAGGCGCAATTTCAGCTGCCCGTATTTTGGAAGACCCGAACACATTCAAAGAATAGCTCGACGTCCCTCACTCCACCCGCTCTCTTCGCGCTCTTGGGATCGGTTTCATGTTGAGTAGCGTCCACAATAGTGGTCATCCCAGCACCTGTAGTTCTGAACACACATCCTTTTCATGCTGCCCCCCGCCTGCACCAACAAACTGGACGCATTGTTGTCTCACCGTAGACAGCTGGGTTTCCCTATGTTCGGCTACCCGGACTATATAAACGGGCTGGCTGTCACAAACTCACTCATTTCTGTCCTTAAAGAACGTAAAAAAAATTGTTTCGGGTGTCGTTTTGATAGTAGGGTATCAGTGTTAGGAACTAAAATAATTTTGGGGGTTTTTTTCTTCTTTTTTTTTTCTTCTTTTTTTTTTTCTTCATGCTGTATGGACTGGTCGATTTGCAGCTGTGTACTATGGACAAAGTGTGGATTACTAACCTGGATGTCTTCTGATCTTACAGGACAGCAAAGGTAACAAAATCAGTCGTGTGGCTTAGTGCCAGCTGGAACAGTGTCTCCGAAATGACACAAACTGCGGAAAAGAAAAGCCATTGATTTGTCATCCGACAATTTTACGCAACCGGTAGTTATGATTTGTCGCTATAAACATCAGCCGAATAAATAAATAAACGAAGGGGACGATCGAAAGTGGAGTGATATAGATTAATATAAAATGTTTTAAAAAATGACACAAATTGCTGGTGACGTTATTTATTTATTTATTTATTTATTTAAAAACAAATAACCTCAATCACAATTTATGTCATTTCTTAATATATTTACAATTCACCACGTCCATTTATTTATTTATTTTTATTTATTTGTTGTTTTTAGGGACAACACAACTTCCGGTTGTGAAAAGAAAATGTTAGATGGCAAATCAGTGGCTTTTCTTTGCTTTAAGTCTCTCACGTTTCCGAGAATTTTCTCTTGAAGTATTTTTATGAGATTTATCGATCCTTTTCATAAATGAGTCGTCACACGTTTTGGAGCAATTGGGGAAAAACGGTCATGATATTACTTTATGTATCTGGTATTTTCAAGTAATTCATACTGCACTGTTTCTTACAACAGTTCCACGACTCTGTTAGGTTATGTGTAGAACAAGTCATCGAAATTTAATTTGCCACTGTGTCTCTACAAAAAAAAGCCACACTTTACTTAGGGAAGTAATCTCCTTGCAGTTTTTGGTTTGTTTTGTTAGGTGGTAATTTTTGTTTGTTTGTTTTGTTAGGTTTTTTTGTTTTTTTTTTTTTGCTTTTTTCTGTGTTCGCTGGAGTTTTGTTGTTGTGTTTTTCTGTATTTTTGTTTTTGTTTTTGTTTTTTCTTTTCTTTTATCTTTTTTTTTTCGGCGGGGGTGGGTGGGTGGGGGGTTGATGGGTTTTTTTGTGGTGGTGGTTTTGTTGTTGTTGTTGTTGTTGTTGTTGTTTGATTAGTCAGCGCAAACAAACAAAAATGCTATATCTCTTCCGGTTCACCAATACTAACAACATGACCCCGCAATATCCGTCATCTTTTCTAACATTTCACCACTTGACCCTCCTCACACCCTCTTTGTCCCCCCCCCCCCCACACACACACACCCTTTCCTCCCGCTTAGCTGCTTTTACCACCTTCCGCTCAATTCTCCATTAGCGTAATGAATAATCCTCACAACTTGATCGCGTGCTGAGGGTCTATGTAATTGAGAGCTATATGAGGGTCATTTTGCAACAGCCCCCCACGTCAGTACGGACCCTTCAACTGCTGAGACGTCCAGCCACTGAGCAGCGTCGCCATACTTCACGCCAATATTGTTGTAGCGGGTTAACAGAATTAACGTGCCAACCCGCTAAATAACCCGGCTTCATACCCGTGAGTCAAGCAGGAACAATTTCTAGAGGTTCCACCAGGGCTAAGCAGGTGTCACAGGCGGGGAATGATGTACTTCCCCAGTTCCATACACTCCGGGGCGCTTCCAGCTTAGAGGCTGGATAATTATACTCCCTCTAGTCTAAGCCACATGCAGACTAACGATTACGTGATGCCAAACAAAATTTTCTGTTTTTTATTCTCTCTTGAACTGACAATGAAGTACATGTATTTTGAATTGACTTGAATTTGTTTCATTAGCTGGGTGTTTTGCAACTTGAGACTAAATCTTGCCGCGTGTGAGGGTGGAGTATGTCTGGTTTAGACTAGTCCGGGCAACCCATGAGTGATCGGGGACGCCACACCCTCGATTACTGAGAGGGGAAGCCCGGCCTAGGTTTAGACCAGAGGGAGTGTATCCAGCTTTAGTGCGGGAAGTGCCCTGGAGTTTATGAAGCCTGGGAGTAGATCACGGGATAACTGTGCGGAGCTGGTCTGGAGCTAGTGTTGTTCTGTGAGACGTTCGGGTTCGATTTCAACTGGTATCAACAGGCGACTCCACGCGGCAAGCCCCGAGGTCAAAGCCCCGCCCCTTTAATCTGACGTGTATTGGCGAAATACAGTACGTCCATGACGTCATTGTATGGAAAAAGGGGTAATTTCAAGATGAGATTGACGCAATGGTCTTTTTTTCCTCAGATGACATCAGTGGACTTACTGCGTTCTTTCCACGTTTCAGTCACATCAAACTATATACTTGACATGTGCTTCCCTTGTTGTATAGTGTCTGGCAAAAAGTTAGCCAGACCATGCCATGTGTTGTGCTCATTATGCCACGGGACGCGATTGGCTGAATTCTGGGGGCTCGACCCTTTTGACTGACATTAGTGGAGTCGTCCATTTGGCTTTTCCCTCGTTGCCTCGTCTTTCATTACCCATAAGAAGTGGGAAAGGAGAACCACGACGTAACTGGTGGTTTTCTTCTTGATCGCAAAACACATTGTAGGATCCACTGGTTGCAGATTTAACGTCTTTTCCACCACACAAGTGTGATATCAAAAACGGGCCAATTAGGGGGAAAAAAGCAGATATTTTGTTGTTCTCTCAGCCGGGATTCTAACTGACGACCCGAGCAATGAAAGTCCATCGCTCTACCAGCTGGGCGAGTCGAAAAGAATGAGGTTACTTTTAGCTGCCAACCCGAAAGTGGCCATTCGCAATTTGCTCATCGGCTACTTTTACCAGACAGAATTCGAAGTAAATAATAATAATACTATTTATAGGGCGCCTATCCCTAGGAGCTTTAGGCGCCTTACATTCTAAAACCAAAGTTTAAAAAAAGAAAAAGAAAAAAAAGTGTAGAGTTGCGGTGCGTGGTGGAACGAGAAAACAAGTTGTACAGCTATGCATGTAATAATAATAATAATAATAATAATAATAACAATCGCATTTATTCAGGCGCTTTCTCTCAAATATTTGGATCAAAGCGCCTCGAGCTAAACCCAACACGCACGCTCACGTGAATCACACGCATTCTCTCACACACTGGACTTCAACTCATTACAATCACGTGGTGCGAGGGGGCAGCTCCGCAATTTTAGAATTGCATTTATTTTTCGACTTTGTGGGCTGAACCAGCTCCAAAGAAGAGGAGGAGAGGAAGCCGGGGTGCCCGACCGTCGGCCCGATGAACGAGAAGAAAAGTTCTTCGCCCCGATTGAGACTCGAAGCCAGTCTCTGGCATTGGTGACAAAAGTCTTAACCACTAGACCACCGAAGGAGAAAAGGAAAGGCGCTACTGGCACTACACTGGTTTCAGACCTCACCACCGAGCACATCAGCACCCCAAGTCTTTTTCCTTTTTTTTTTTTTTTTTTGGCTGCCCCAACTCTTTGCCAGTTCCAGTGGTGTTCCTCTCAGGTAATGGGTGGAATCCACGGAGGGCTCGGAATCTGGGGCAATTTTTATTATGCATGATGGTGGAGATGAGGATGATGGTAGGATGATGCTATGGAGGTCCGTGTGGTTTGGGACCACGGGACAGGGCGGCATTCCACGCTTCCTGTCATAAATATCCCGGCATTAACCAGGCCTGGGAACAACGGCACCTGCGAGCACCCAAAGTCTCGATAACTCAAACTGGCAAATTTACCTACATGTACCTGTCTGTGCACTAGTGCATTACCAGTGACTGAAATCGGTCTTGACCAACTCATCCCCACCGGCGTCAACACCAGAGGCCAGGAGCGTGTCGCTGTTGACACAGGGTCGTGTCCACCCGCTCATACGGGTAGCTAATCCACCCGCTGGCCGCTCAAGCTCCTTGTTCATCCCCCAAGTCACCTAATGAGGCGCGAGGCGGCCACGCGACAACAGCGGTAATTTGCCTTTGTGTCCTTCCGCAAACAGAGTGTAGGTGTTACGCCTAATACATGTAATTGCCTATTTCGTGAAATCGGCAAAATTTTGCCTATTTCATGAAGTAGGCAACCCGATTGCTTGTTACGTGAATTCAGCAAAACACTTGCCTATTTCATGAAATAGGCAACAAGACTTTGCCAATTACATGTAATAGGCAAAATGCAAATTCTCAGTTCTCAATGCAAATTCTCAGTTCAACTGAGAATTTGCACTTTGCCTATTTCATGAAATAGGCAAGTGCTGTTGGTTCACGTGCTAGCAACACACACACACACACACACACACACACACACACACACACACACACGCACGCACGCACGCACACCGTGGTATAAACTACTGAAGTGCCACGAATATACTGAACTACGGCTACGGAACTATTAAAAGAAAACAAAAAGTACGAAAGAGGGACATGGCGGGGAAAAGGGGGGGGGGGGTTATTATCAGAGGGGTGATGCACAGAGCTTGGACGACGTGAGGGTAATGCACAGAGCGTGGACGACGTGAGGGTAATGCACAGAGCGTGGACGACGTGAGGGTAATGCACAGAGCGTGGACGACGTGAGGGTAATGCACAGAGCGTGGACGACGTGAGGGTAATGCACAAAGCGTGGACGACGTGAGGGTAATGCACAGAGCGTGGACGACGTGAGGGTAATGCACAGAGCGTGGACGACGGGAGGGTAATGCACAGAGCGTGGACGAACGGGAGGGTAATGCACAGAGCGTGGACGACGGGAGGGGTGATGCACAGAGCGTGGACGACGGGAGGGGCGATGTACATAGCGTGGACGACGGGAGGGGCGATGTACATAGCGTGGACGACGGGAGGGGCGATGTACATAGCGTGGACGACGGGAGGGGCGATGTACATAGCGTGGACGACGGGAGGGGGGATGTACATAGCGTGGACGACGGGTGGGGTGATGCACAGAGCGTGGACGACGGGTGGGGTGATGCACAGAGCGTGGATTCGAGTGGAGAGGAGGGACAAGGTAGTACATGTACTACGCTATCCTATGCCCGACATGCTAAGAAAAGAGGCTGCCAAAAAAAAAACTTTTAAAGCAGGCAAACCGAATGGTCAGCCGTTCAACGGCTCGTATAAAGCCAGTTGAAATTGGAGACAATGTCCTACCTGTACCAAAGTTTGACAGAAGTAGAGGGGATCCTGCAAATTTGCTTGGAGTCATCTTGGACAACGGAGTAAATGGATTAAGGGTCGGAACTAAAGTTGGAATACTGAGTGGGAAATTTCCCAGAAACCAGTTAGAACTAACTACTTACAAAGGAACAAAAGAAATGATTCCTCAAAGCGAAACAACTGTTAGATCAGCTGTTCGTATGATGCCTGTTGGTCATGGTCAGGGTTTTCGGAAATGTCATTGCCAATCAACATGCCTTACCGTGTTCATGTTTGAAAGCAGGCATGCGTTGTAATAGTGCCATCCATCCCAGACGGGTTTGCAAAAACAATTAGCAAACAACCAAGCGTTTGAAGCCTTTTCTTTTCACTTTTTTGCACTTGCACTATTATGCTGTTGATCTCATATGTGTGACCTTCAGAGAATATTTTAAATGATATTTTAAATTTAAAAAAGCACTCTGTGTGTGTGTGTGTGTGTGTGTGTGTGTGTGTGTGTGTGTGTGTGTGTGTGTGTGTGTGTGTGTGTGTGTGTGTGTGTTTTGTGCAGTCACGAACAAGTCAGCTACACAGCCGTGAGGCTCTGAGGTAATGTCATAAGAAAGGCAAATAAAACTCACTCTCAGAACTTTGCAGTCAGAGCCAATGTCAGTGGGTTCCACACGATGGTGGATAAATCCACAAGAGGTGTGTGTGTGTGTGTGTGTGTGTGTGTGTGTGTGTGTGTGTGTGTGTGTGTGTGTGTGTGTGTGTGTGTGTGTGTGTGTGTGTGTGTGTGTGTGTGTGTGCGCGCGCGCGCGCGCGCTAGCACGTGAACCAACAGCACTTGCCTATTTCATGAAATAGGCAAAATGCAAATTCTCAGTTCAACTGAGAATTTGCACTTTGCCTATTACATGTAATCGGCAAAGTCTTGTTGCCTATTTCATGAAATAGGCAAGTGTTTTGCTGAATTCACGTAACAGGCAATCGGGTTGCCTACTTCATGAAATAGGCAAAATTTTGCCGATTTCACGAAATAGGCAATTACATGTATTAGGCGTAACATAGGCAACGCAGACCCTGAGGGACTGAATGACTACCTTTGGTCGCCGTTCTGAAGCGCGCAGTCGAAGTCTTTTTCTGCGTGTTCTGACTTGCAAGGCCTCGTGAAACATACTTATAGACATGTATGAATGACTCACTCCTGAGACATTTCTGCTCGCATATTGTGAGCCCTGACCGCCAACTTTTGTCTCTGTTACTCGATGCTTTCACCTGTGTACTGTTACCGAAAATTGGCGTATATATACAAGATTATCAGTATTTAAACGTCACTTTTCGGTAACATTTCCTGAATTTAGTACTGTACTTAGTGTGATAGGCCTCCCCCCCCCCCAAAAAAAAAGAGAAGAAGTAATAATAATTTGACATGAAAGTATGTTTATGTTAGGCAGATTCATTCCTTAGCGCAAGGCTGTCGAATCAAGCGCTGAGTCAAAATTCCGTGTTCGGTTTCCAAAAGTGTATCTAGTGTAGTTAGTCCCATTCGCTAAAATTAACACATTTCGCTCACGAAACTAAACAGTTATATCATGAAATTATGTATGATAACGTTTAGCAGAAATCTTCCCGTAAACTTGCTTGTATTGCTTGTGTGTGTGTGTGTGTGTGTGTGTGTGTGTGTGTGTGTGTGTGTGTGTGTGTGTGTGTGTGTTTGTTGTTAATGTTGTTGTTGATGTTGTTTTTCTTTCTTTCTTTCTTTTTTATTTTGTTTTCCTTTTTTCTTGTTCTAAGTTACTTTATTTTGCCAACAAGCCAAACGTTTAATTAGTAAACAATGGTTAGTACGCTCTGCGCTCAGAATGTTTAAATTATGAATATTTATGAGAATTTTTTTTTTTCGTCTCATTCTGATCCATCAGGATTATACCATTTTCCATTTTTCGAAATTTTGCCCTGATGAAAGGGGAATAAATCTGATGTTGACAAATTTTTAGCCCCGTGACCCGCCCACTTCCCGCCTTTAGAAAGGGACTTAACCCATGCTGACGCGCGGATGGCTCTGATGTCGTCTCCAAACACACGCGCATCACCCTCACGAACTGAGTTCAGCATGAGAACCATGCGCTGTGTTCAAGTAGTCTAAAATTACAAGAGGCAGGCCTTTGCCCTCTGAAGGGAACCTCGTCTATCTGAAACATGAAAGCGTTCTTAAAATAACATCTAACTTACAGGGAAGTAGGGAGTGCAGAAGAAGAGCCCAAAGCACGCTAAGGCTACAGAAAAAAAAAAACTTCATTCCCTAATTTTTGGATAAGAATTGAAGCTTCCCACAGGTGACAGCCTTAACAAACGTGACAATTGTAAGGACAACAGTGTTTATCGTGATCAGTTCATACGGATACAGGCCATCGGTGGTCTAGTGGTTAAGAGACTTTGCCACCGGCAAACGGGAGATGTCAGGTTCGAGTCCCACTCGGGGCAAAGAATTTTTCCTTCTCGTGCATGGCAGCGTTCGGGCAGACCGTCGGGGGTTCTCTGCGGGTACTCCGGTTTCCTCCCCCTCTGCTTTGGAAATGTTCAGCCCGCAAAATTTGAAAATAAATGCGATTCTAAATTCCGAAACTTCAATAGCTGAGTAGACCCTTCGCACCAGGTGACTGTTATATGTTCTGTCCAATGTGTGAGAGACTGCGTGTGATTTACGTGAGCGTGCGTGTTGGGTTCAGTTCGCAGCGCTTTGAGCCGATTCAAGAAATTGGGTAAAGCGCCTATACAATACTCAGTTATTATTATTATTATTATTAGCGGCAATAAATGTCATATGTCCGCTAGACGTGTTTTGAGTTTGTTGTTGCTGTTTGTTTGTTTTTGTTGTTGTTGTTTTGTGTTTGTTTTCGAGATTCTGATCTTTCCTATTACGGCGCAGCAGGCAGTCGGCCTTTCCGTTTCGACAACAACACTGAACAACTTGACAACAACAAACTGATTCGGTCAGAATGCTTTTCGAGCTCATGTAGCTGCCCACCAGCCCTGAATTCATTGAACACACACAGAAGTATCTTCTTCGCGCGAGACCTGACGCTTGTTTGAACTGATGGTCCGAGCCACATCAGTCTCCAGATTCTAACCCTTGGCGTTTTTTCCTCGTAATCCGTATCGACGTTTCCACAAGCCAGTTGTGCCCATCCCCCTGTGAACCGTCTTCGTTTCTGCTCCCACGACTGTCTCTTTCCTCCCAGAACTTCGATCACCTTCTTATCACAGATTATTAGGTCGACAGTGTCGCCAGCACAAGACAAAATCAATTAAAAAGGGGGAGCAATCCGAGCCTCGGGTCGCCATCTTGTCGGCAGGTGGCTCTCTGGCGAGGGCGGCAACTCTCGTCTGCCGATAACGTTCGCTCGAGCTACGTCGAGAGCTGCTTTCACGTGCGGCGCACGCGCACTGCGCGCCGAGTTTCCCGCCAACACCAACACGCACGACTGTGGAGAGTGAAACCTGAACTGGTCGGACAGTGGAGTGTGGACACAGCGTTAGTCGTCATACTCGTCGAAGATTATTCGCGACCACCGGCTTCACAACAGTTTCTATACAACGGCATTGTCGGGAGAAAATGTTAGATTTTGTCTCAGTGTGCAGTGTGTGTGTTTGGTGTTTCTGTGGGGGGCCGTGGTAGGATGGGGTGGGGGGTGGGAGTGGGGGGGAGGGGGGTAGAGAGAATTAATCACCAGCCACATTTTGTAACTTTTTATGATCACTCTGATCACTTTTTTTCTTCCGTGATGGTGCGGACTCCCACCGGGTTACCAGTGTTTCAGTTCCAACCGAAACTGTTGAAAAATGTTTTTCTCAGTTCCCGCTCGAAAAAAGTCTTTCTAGAACATACATATACCTTTAAACTTCCAAGGTTCAGCAGAGATTTGGATTGCTATATTTATCGTGTTTGTTTGTTTGTTTGTTTGTTTGTTTGTTTGAATACAGAACATCACAGAGAACGGAACAGACAAAGTCACACACACCATCCGTAAAACAGACTTCTTGCATGTAGTATTCCACTTTTTACTGCGCCTTAATACAAGTACAGACACCTCATTCTTAAGCATATTAATTTTATTTTTGTTATTGCACACATGCCCATAACACTGTATAACATTACATGTCGACACCTGGAAAATATGCTAAGGTTCAACAGTACATGATTTTTTTGCTGTCAAGTTATCAGGTACACCCATATTACATAGACATGTCAGTCTATGTGTGTCTCTGCATTCATGAAAAGTATCCCACATTGCTGTCATGTTGAGGAAAATTCGCCTTGTAAATAAAAGAAAAGAAAGGCTACTCACGGAATGCAAGTACATCTACTGAACAATAGCTAAACACCTTGCAGAAGTACCAGTGGTGCCCATGATTCTAGACTACACAGTGGACCTATATATATTTATTATTAATATTCCTTCTCCTTACTATCACAGAACTTTCTAGACAAATAACTGTTCACATTATTCTTTTAAGAACCTGCCATAGGCCTGCATCTTAAAAATGTAATCTCTCTCTCTCTCTCTCTCTCTCTCTCTCTCTCTCTCTCTCTCTCTCTCTCTCTCTCTCTCTCTCTCTCAACGTTGGGTATGGAGAGTTACAATGGCAGGTGATTACAGTTGCATGGGAAACGCACACATCTGGACTGAATCACACATGTCCACGTGTACGCGAAAACAACTCACACATTTCTCTGTCTCCACCATAAATCAGTCAGTCGATCAGTCTATCAAGCAACTGCAACTGAACAAAACTAGGCAGAAAAAAAAGAGTACATTAACTCACACGAATCTGTGGTCCATCCGTCTACGAGCAACACTAATGTTGAATCGCTAATCGCTTCCAGTTTCATAACAAACTGGACACATCAATACTGGAAATAAATAAACAATTCAGAAATGGTCATTTTTTTCAATGTCCCAACCAGTGTTCACGGACAGACATAACACACGAACACAGACAACACTGATTTTAAACGTTCCCCACTTAATGACTGGTTAACTGATAAATATTTCAAGACACAACAGCCGCCATATGGTACAAGCCACAAAACTTAAAGAGGTTTCATTTTGTTGCCGCCTCCGTTTCCCTCGGTGAGAAAAATAATGTGAAAATAACTAGTAACTACTCTCTTAATCTCACTCATAGTGAGTTTTAAACTACAGACATCATGTTTGACAGTTTTGTGCGCCTCTATGGCGAATCAATACAAATCATACAGTGATGGCCAAGAAAGACGGCGTCTTGGAGTAGTAGATGTGGTTGTCATTGACGGCCGAAGTCAATGTGGACTTCTCCAGATGCCGTTTCTCGCATCCAAGTGTTTTTTTTATGCTTTTCCACTGTCGGTTTCAAATGATTGTGTAGATTATCTGTCTCACGTAAATTCTGAAACAATGATGCTACCACCGCTGTTTAAAAAAAACAAAAAACAACAAAAACTGAACTGAACTGAAAAAAGAAACAGCCGGAAGATGCAATTTGTGGTCACTCTGGGTGCAATCTCTGTTTCTTGAAACAGTTCTCATCCTCCGACTCGGACAGTGTGCTGTCCGACAAGACGGACTGTTCCGACGACAAGGACCCTCGCCGTTTTCTTGTCCTCTCGCTGACGCTGCTGTTGTCACGTGATCGCTTGACGTCATCCATGTCAAGGGCGATAACCTTAGTCTGGGATTTTGTCCGGGTAGCTGACTTCTCCTCTGGTTGGTGGTCCTCTTTCGTCACTGGCGGTGCTTCTGCCAAGAGCTGTTCCAGTTGTCTGATATAGTCAATGGCACCACGTAGAGTTTCTACCTGTAGAAATTCCAGCAAACTTCATTGAGTGCATCAATCAATCAATCAATCAATCAATCAAGCAAGCAGGCTTTGTCACAAAGGAATTAAAGTGTAACCGTAGCGAATGGCAAAAGGCGGGGGTGGGGGTGGGGGTGGGGGTGCAGGGAGTGGTGCTATATGATTGTTTGTTTGCTTGTGTTGTTTGTTTGTTTTGTATGTATTGGTTGTTTGTATTGTTTGTATTGTGCGAATTGGTTGGTTGGTTGGTTGGTTGGTTGGTTGGTTGGTTTGTGAGATGGCATTCGCGCATATGTGTCAACAATAGTACTTCCAAAGACACTGACCTTGCTTATGCGCTTCTCTTTGTTGGTTAGCGGCAGGTGCTCCTTGAGGCGCTCATAGCCCTCGTTCACACAGCGCACCCTCTCCCTCTCTCGCTCGTTCCGCTTGCGGATGAAGCTGGGCTCCGTCACGGAGTGCAGGGCCAGAGCGCCTGGGAGGGGGATCATACACAGGGGGGAGTAGGGGTCCGATACCTTGTGAGGATCCGCTTCGTATCTGTAGGTTCAAAGAGAGAGGCAAAAAAAATTAATGTAATGGGCGTCCATGAATTGCGATAATAGAAAGACGGGAAATAATTCATTAGCTTTTGCTTGTATACTTACACGTAAAGCAGTAAACCCTCAACCGCCACCTCCGGTGTAAATAAATAAATAAATAAATAAAGAAAGAAAACTTGCTAAAAAAAAAAAAAAGAAGATGATTTCAACGAATTGTATCAATTTATATCGTGTGGGATTTGATTTTCAAGCATACATACAAAAAAGGAAGCTAGTGTCCAAGTCAAATTTTTTATTCCTCTGATGAGTATTGACCAACAGTGATTTTGTTTACTACCAGCACAATTGGCACTCATACAAAAAAATCTGCGCTGAAAGCAAGAACAGCAGCAGCAGCAAGAAAAAACAAACAAACAAACAACAACAACAAAAAAAACATCAGCGACAATGACAACAACGGGAAAAATATTCACAAACACTTCAGCAAAATTCGTCAGATTAGCTTGAAGTAGATAGTGCTATTTCACACTTTGCGAAAATACAGCACACGCCAAAATACCTTTTCTCAAGTTGATAGAAATGTTTAAATAGACATCTACTGTATTTTCGTCAGTTCGATCTATGCAATATACACCGTTGTTGTTGTTGCTTTTTTAATGGATGGTGGTTGGAGGCGGTTACCTGAGGCCATCAAAATGTAGTGCTGGGTTGTGGATGACTCGTCGTGCCAGTAACGGGTACAGCCCTCCCGTCTCTTCGCCCATATCTGTCGGAATACCCAGGTCCTCGCAGGTTGGTGATGTCATTTTGACGGGATGGAGGTCCACGTAACTGGCACAGCTGACGTACCGACCGCCTCTCATGTCCATCATGAGCAGTTATTCGCTGACTGGCAGAGATCAGACATATCATGAAAAGTGATCTGTTGTGTAATATCCAAAGGAAAATGGAAAACGAAACTCCCACGAGTAAAACAGATTTTTTAACACGACAATGCATGTTGCAAACCAAATAATAATATTCAACAAAAGAGAATCTACAAAACTGCAACGACAACACAATCGACGCAAAAACGACAGACGGAGAAGGAGAGGAATGGCACTGGGAGATATCATGGGTCTAAATATGCTATAAATGGCACTGAAATTACAAACTGCATAACAGAGTTTAATGAGTTGTAAAACGATATTAAATAATTGATTTCATTTTGTAACGCGAGAATTAATTTGAATGATCAAAAGAATTTTCCAAGTGCATATTTAAAAAAAAAATCCGTAGTTATTTTGTTAATCATAGCCACTACTTTGAAATATGCCATTTTACACAGACAATGTGCTTTACAGTTGTCCCCTACGTGGGAACGAATAAAAGTCTTGAGAATTATTACTTTGTGTTTGAAAGAAAAATATTATGGTATTTGATTTTTGACTCGTCGCTATGTCACATTATCTTGATGAAACTAGTCATGTTCTGCAATCCATTTCCTTAGAATGCGAGACATTCATAATATTACGTTATGTAGAAGCAATTTGGGTAAAATAGCGTATTTTTGTATCTTCTTTCGTTCTAGAACCATAGCAAGAAACATTCTGGAATATTCAACGACAGATTGCAAAGTCATAGTCCACACAAGTAGAAGAAAAAAACTATTTCACCATTTGACACATTTGTCATAGACACTGACAAACATTTGACACAACCGTCAAGTCTGTTTCCAAGTGAGAAGGAAATATAACTACCACGCACCGGTTTTTTGTTCCCGAAAAGCAGAAACGGTTGCAAGAATGACGCAAAAGAGACACAGACTGAAACCTTCAGACTTGTCAGACGTCAGCCTTCAGTTCTTCCTCCCATTCCTACACTGTCCTAGCCGAGGACTGGCGACTGGCGGCAGTTAATCGATGTGCGCTATACAAATGAGCTGAAAAGGAGAGGCGGGGCCTGCAGCGGTTGGCCCGTGTCCATTGGCTGTTGGTAATGACGGACGGGCGGTGAGATGAAACCGCAAGGCGGGGTTTGCGGTCTGCGGACCGACAACATTGATTTTACGGTAAGGTGGTACGCGCTTATTGTGGGCTTCGGTTTTGCGGTCTGATGTGCGTGTAGTGTTAAGAAACCGTTATTTTTTTTCGGGAGAGGGAAAAGTAGGTAAGAAATAGACGGTTTGTGACACGGTGGCCATACATTTTGGCAATGCTGTGTACCTGCTCAAGTGGGCCACACTGGAGATCATTCTTCTTTTTAATTTTTTTAACAGCATTAGTCTTTGTTGCTTTTTAAATTATTAAAATTTTATCGTATGTTATTAAATTGTATTGAAAATTCCTCCCTTCAACACAAAAAGAATCACAAAATCACTGAACACACACACACAAAAAAGAAAAATGAGCAAGTACCTGAGCTGTCCTGAGAAAATCTGACAAGTGTATAGACTTTAAACATTTTTACGTTTCCTGAACTCAGTAACAACTTGATACAACTCCCAACTCTTTTGACTGAGAACTTACTGTGCACTCTGATTTTACGTTTTATTTTTTTTTTATACAGGCCATAAGCAAAACAAATACTAACATGGAAATTAACAAAACTCATGTCCGTTCCGTAATCGTAATTTACTGTCAAATAAAATCACACACAAAAACAACAACGAAAAAGAGAAAAATATAATCAGTTCTAAAATGAAACTATTAATAATCGTAATCTTAAACACTTCAACAGAGTCAGCTGGTACTGTTCGTTGGTGGTCAACCCAACCGGGCTGGAGGTAAAATGAATAAGTGGGTACTAGCGGTGACGGTAAAATGTTGTTGATCAAACTGATCAATATTTAGGGACAGGCGCTCGCGCTCTCCTCGTGCCGACATTCCGAGCCGGATTACTGGCTGACAGCCCCCGGGACGACTTCTGATTGGCTGCTTCAGGGCCCTGACACATCGCCCGTGACTGACACGCATCAACGGAGAACTGACGTCCAGACGAACCGATGCGAATCTACTTCTCACTGATGTCCATTGTACACTGGTGTAATGTGATTAACATCACAAAAGCAAAAAGGTATAACTGTATCACATAAATGAAATACTTCGTCAGCTAAAGACTACAAATCCATTACGGTACATTCTTCTAACTGTAACATTATAAAATGGGTAAGATACAACTTTGAAGCCACATTCAAGTATATGAAAAAAAAAAGGCTTCGGAGATTTAAAATGTGTTTCATAATGACCAATAAAACACTGTTTAAATACTGAGAAACAGCATCGTCAAATTTATCATATGCAGAATCGTCTCAGTATGAAAGCAAACATCTCCACAAAGCAGAGGATTTTTCATCACACTTAAAAAAAAAAAAAAAAAGCAGTAATACTACGTTTCACTGTGATGTCACCGTAACACCGATTTAAAGTACATGATGCGAATGTTATAATTTATTAATGCTCACGGATTGCTTTGAGCAATCGTAGTATCCATCATCACACCACTTAGACACCTGGACAGTGTCAGCGTCTGTAATGCTGGCACTAAGCCAACAGAAGCGTACTCGAAGACGCGGCGACCACACTGAGCTCTCCGGTAATGTAACAACAGTGGTAGAATGCTGTATTTCGAGCCTACAGGCTCACGAGCGAGCGAAACTGTTCCAAAACATAAGTTCGCTTAGCCCGTTCACGCCGTATCATTTTTGTGCAGTGCTGTACGAGTGTCTCAATGCATTTGTTTTCGGGGGGGTGGGGGGGGGGTCTTTTTTTTGTGTGTGTCTTTTTGGGTCTTTTTTACGGTGCCGTAATTTTAGAGACGTTGTGAACAATCATATGGTAAATTGACAGTAAGAATCAGGGCGAGGGAGGCACACAGTTATGAAAGACTTAAATCCGGTGAAGAGTTTGAATGCTTTGCCGATGACGTATCAGGTGTGAAGTGTTGTGCCTCTCACCACGCTTCCTGTGCCATGCGTATTGTCGCCGCGTGTCGCCTTGCCCTTGAACGCTACCCGCACGTGCGGCCCTCCAGGGTTTTTGGGGTCATCGTTCTTTGGGGATGAAGCGTACTTCGTTACGGTCCCTAAGCCCACAACAGAGTTACATTATACGTCTCGTACCTTCAGTATCACTCGCCGAGACGCGTTGTTTTGCTCTGTGTCCTCCGGTCAGTCAAATCGCCCAGCCGTTTCATTCGATTCGATTCTTCTGATTCCAGCGCGACTTAGGACAAGATTGTCGTCAGTGATTGACACTGGCATTGCTAAAACCCTCTTCGGTTTGTTGAATAATTCGACTCGCCATTTTGTCTGCGTGTTGTACCGTGACCTAACTGATCTAAGTGACACCCCAATGTTTGGACAAAGCCGAAAAACACTCGTGCTCAACGGATCTAGTTCCGCCCGAGCTGAATTCAACCCTTATCTGGTACCTTACGCAATTACTACAGGTAAGCTGTGTCAAACGGTGCTGTTGTTTTGAAACAAGTGCGAAATCTACATGCTGAAGAATGCGGCGTGTGACAGCACATCATGACTCAAGGTGTCTAGGAGTGGTGTCAGAACGCTATCTGATGCCCAGCTGATTCTATTCATTTCAATTAATTGGTTTAAGAAGTAATCGGTTGATATAGATTTAAATGACTGGATCGTCGTGATGAAGTGTTTAGCGACAAGTACATGTTGCTGGAGTATTTGATTCCCACAATCATTCCCTTGCGACACATAAAATTAATTACGTGAAGTGGGTGTACCTAGAAAACTACATCATGCCAAGGCAAGGAAGTGCCATCAGTATATCGACTCATTAGGAACGGACCCTGGGAGTAGGTAGCTGTACCTTACAGTATGTGGACAAAAGCAGCATATAGACATTAAGCTTATGGGGAAAAATGTTTAATTACCTTCTACGGCATGTGTGTGTGTGTGTGTGTGTGTGTGTGTGTGTGTGTGTGTGTGTGTGTGTGTGTGTGTGTCTGTCTGTCTGTCTGTCTGTGTGTTCTGAAGTCACGGTGATTGGAATTATTTGTTTGTTTGTTCTAAATCTAGTACCACGTACGCACGGAAATTGTGTTTTTGTTCAGTGCACTACTGAAAGAAGCACCCATGCCTATTCTAGTAACTATACGCGAGTCATTGGTACCGAATGTTATAAACTTCTATAACAAAAATGTGCGAATGTTAGAATTCTAACGAAATGGACAGTTCCCGCTTTGCCTATTGCAAGACGTAAAACTTTGTTTGTTTAGACCAATGGCAAATATTACAAGTGGCTGGAAGTATTTCATGACCCGCACGTTTCTTGGGTACATGAGCAGGAATGTTCATACAGAAAATCTCCACTGCTCACTTCCGCAGTCTTGAGAGGGTAACACAGGAGTACATGTAATAGAGTGACCACGAAGAGTGCTTCACACCAGATTCATAATACACGCCCACCCACATCCTGCATGCACTCAGCAGTCAGTAGTGACATTTAGAAGCTTCGTGCCCGTACCGGAAATATGGGCTTTTCAGATTGGCGCACACCACCACCCGAACAGTCGTATTTCCGTTATTTAACGACATTTAAAACCTGATCAGGGATAAACGGGTAGGGGTGGGGTAGCATGGGGGCGAGGGGGGGGGGAGGGGGTGCCAAAGCTTTGTTTCAAGCGCAGTTCTCGGTTGCCCTCCATCCACCCTCAGTTTGTCCTCACCCATCGGTGGCCGGTTTTGTTTTGTTCTTGGTTTACTTTTGTTATCTATGTTTGTTGTTGTTGGTGGTGGTCACTGTTGTTATTGATTGATTGTTGTTGTTGCAGTGTGTGTGTGTGTGTGTGTGTGTGTGTGTGTGTGTGTGTGCATTGTGTGTGTGTGTGTGTTTGTGTGTGTGTGTGTGTGTGTGAACAACGAGATGCTTGAACAACCAGAGCTCTCAACATGTAAGTGTAGAAAGTACAGGACTGAAACTTGAAATTACACACACGTCGGCTGCCAACATTCCGTACAAGAATGGGCATGGATTCGCTACTCTTTGAGCTCCAGCCCGAGCACCCAGCATGGGACAACTACACCTAGACCTGAAACCGAGAGGTCGTCAGCTAGGACATGACCAAATAGCCGCAGCCTCTAGTTCTTTCAATGCAGATCCACTTGATCGTCCCGGCCGCCTCAATAGCACGGGGTGGTCCTCCTCGTGTTTCCTGGCAGCGTTTGTCTGTTCCGGCGCACGCCCGCCTCCGGTATCACCACAATGACACAAGACTGGCGCGAAATCTGACGCCGTGGTGCACGCGCTGATCCACGCGTCACAAGCAAGCACGTGTGGTCAGCCTCACGCGGCTGGAGGTTAGGCTGGTGAAGAGAGCGGTACTTGAACACGTACCTCCGTCCATGCTATAGTGTTGGTGTACGGAACTGCCTCCGTGGCAGGAGATGTAGTTGTGTGTGATTTCATCAAATCGCGGCGCTGGAAGTATGTTTGGTCGGAGCAGGTTCCCCCGCCCCCATCCCATATGTTTGCAAGCGAATCTGGCGTAAAAATTTCCTTTCTAAAAGGCTGTATATAGAGTTGATTTTCGATTGAGTTGGTGGATGGCGGCGTGGCAAAACAACTGAATATGTTACAATTTCCGTGAACAAAACAAAACAAAACAAAACAAAACTTCTTTCCGAGATACGTGTAATATCCACTGCAGAAGGGATCAAAGCAGGTTCTGTGGTACTGAAATGCTCGATCGTGAATACAGATCAGGTAGGAAAAGGTTACGAACAATTAAGTGTTAAGTGACTGCACAATTCATAAAGTTTGGCTGAGTTATCTGAAAATACCTTCCTAAACTCCGTGACAGAGCCGGCCAAAACACAACGATTGCCAACTACATGTACCGCCTGTATCACACGCACTGGAAGCGTGCGCGCATTTGGTAATTGTACGTTATCCACTTAAATTCCGCGCTAATCTATCGAAATAACACGCAGATTGCTCGAGCAAGCACAACTCCTATTCACACCAAAACAAAGTTCCACGCGCAAAGTAAAGAGATTTCGGGATCGCAAAAGCCACGCCGCCGCAAAGGGAGGTAACAAGATTAGGAGGGCATTGTTCGCTGTTAGTTTGGCGTTGTCCTCGGTTGAAAAGCCAGCCACAGCAATCAGGACAAATTAAGCAAAGGTCCCACTATTCCTTCATCACAATAGGGAGAGCAAACATCGCAAGAGCCGCCAAGAGTATCACCTTCTTCTTATTTGTACGCTAGACTTGGTCAATCTGCCCTGAGGACAAGGATCGCGTGTCGTCGCGTGTTCTCGGCTTCCGTAAAACTCCGGTCTTTTCACGCAAGTCGGGATACAACTATTAAAGTGCCATTAAAGGCTATACGAGAGTGTGTAGTATGCGGGGTAATTGTGGCACGCGCCTGTACTTAATTTGCTTCAGTGAACACGATAGGTCATGATGTTTGTTAGCTGGTCCACATCTTCATGAACATGGTAGACCGTTGGCTTTAGCACAGATCTCGGGCCATGAGTCAAAATAAAGTAAAATAAACACCTTTTCCTCGAGACCCAGTCTCTGGTATTTCCCTCATGTGGCAGAAAAAGACGGCCAGCCAATCAATCCATGAGTTATGAGACAAGCTAAAAACGAAATGTGATGGGATCCCACGGAAGAGGGTTAAGCCGCTCAGTCACTTTTGAGAAACTGAAATATGTAATACTGGTGGGGATCTGTCTTAGCGACTTTGATTTAAACAGTTTTTATTCATTTTGGACAGAAAATTCACTCACACAATCAGTTTCGACAATACCGAGCACAACAAGTTAAAAACTTATGAATGTGCTCATAAGTACAAAGAAACATTTGCGGCGAAGTATTATAAGACAGATCTGTAAGAGATAGAGAAGAGAGAGGATAGAAAGAATGACCAATAGATACAGTACAAAGAAAAATGCGGTGGGATTGCGTCTGCGACGGCGGCAGCGGGCCGGCGACTGGTACTGGAAATTGGAATTTAGGTGTCAAAGCGACCTGATACTTCTATAAAGTGCTGTACAGTTTTAAAAATGTTTATATTGTCATTCAAAGGAAGACTTTAAGGTTTTTTTTTTTTTTTTTGTCTTTAACTGAACAAGTAATAAAACTTCTGTGAAAGTTTCAAGGCTGCATGTAGCTTATAAACATGTTAAAAGTGATTATGAAATACAACCACGCTGTACCGGCATAAGCCTGTCTCATGTCACACTTCACCAGCCATTTTCTCAAAATGGCCGTTTTACAACAGCAACATACCTCAGGCCTACATCATGCTATGTACAGTAACAATTTTCATACCAAAAGAAAGCGTATTTTCTGCACTTTTCAGTTTTGCTAATAACTTTATATCATGAAAATCAATCACTTTTTGTCCCCCCCCCCCCTTTTTTTTATGGGGGCCATTCACAAACAGTCGAAGGAATACGAAATCACGAAATCAGTATTGAACAGGAGTACTTTTGATACGGTAAGCTTTACTCCGGACAACGATAGACGAAGAACTTCCGAGTCTTTAACTTTTTTTACTTTTTTTTTTTTTTTTTTTTTTTGGGGGGGGGGGGGGTCACAGTTACTGCAAAACTTACGGTTCCTGGGGAAAAGTAGCGCGTTCTTTACATGATCCTCACCCCCCAATTCCCGAATGCCTTCAGCTTATTTGTACATGTATAATGTGTTCGTCACGAAGCTGAGCAGAACAATGATTTACGTGCTTTGAAAATTATCTTCTTGTGCCATATTAGCTGCAGTCTACAGTCCAGCCCGAAAAATCACGTGCTCTCCGGTTCACAGCACGGGTTATGGGAGCAGCACGCACACTATCTCAGATTTGAGGTGGATTTCGCGGGCTGAGGCACGGACTGGTTTAGGATGGCGCGCAAGTGCCAGTCGGCCGGTTGAAAGCCTGTCTGACGCACGCAGGGACCCTAGTCCTAGCTGGCGGTCACTGTTGCCTTGTGCTGCGCATGCCCAGACCTACGTTAGTGCGCGTGCCAGGCACGTGCGATGACTCTCTCTTACCTAATCAACAGGTACACGGGGAGGTTATCAGAATTACGTTACGTTTGTTACTGACAAACATAAAGGGTTAGGGATATAATACACTCAGCTTCTACCCCTTTCCTCTCCCCCCCCCCCTTCCCCGAAAAAAAGGCAAGTGATTTCTTGTTTGAGATTCTTTGGGTAAGCACGCACCTGTCGGAGAACGATTACCTACAGCGGTACACGTACTTTGAAAATTTGATATAGTAGTGAAAGCGACTGAAAATGTGTCATCACGCTTCCTTCCTTCCTACAAGTCCTGGTATCCGAGCCTCGTCAGTTTTGGACCCCCCCCCCCCCTCCCACCCGCCCACCCGCCACCCCTCCCCCCGACCCGCACTCTCCATCCTCGCCTTATTCGCGCTCGCCCCCAACAACAGACGAGATACAAGTTATAGTTTTGATTGGATCTTAATACAGGCAGACCCAGACTTAAAAAGCTTTCTTGTCCATAATTATTGTTCTTTCACAAGGTGGGCGCACTTTGCCGTCACATTGTCAGTGCACACCAACCATCTCAGTGATGTCAGTGCCGCATTCAGAGTTTGTATACATTAAAAAGACTACAAGTAAATCTCAACAAACCAACAAACCTAAACATTAAAAAAAAAAAAATTAAAACGCAGCTCTCTCTCTCTCTCTCTCTGTATGTGTGTGTGTGGGGGGGGGGGGGTAGACATACCGAACATCGAGCCACCTGTCCAGGTGAGGATAATCCAACACCGCATCTCCACATGCAGACGCCAGTGGCGCCGACTGGCGGAAGGACGAGTGTTTGATCAGCTACAGAAGAAGTGGAGGCAAGGAGGCGACCTGAGCCAACACCACTGGGCAACATCAGTCGATCACAATCGATATTAGGATGCTGAAAGAAAAAACTAGATGATTAATGTGCGTATCTGGCTAGGCCATGCAATGTTAGTACACACACACACACACACACACACACACACACACACACACACACACACACACACACACACACACACACACACACACGGAACACACGTGAAAGCACGCACGCGGGAATGAAAAACAACAAAACAAACTCTGCAAGAAACAATCAGACGAAAATTAGTTACTTTAGAAACATTATAAATTGGTAAACTCACATGTAATGCAATCGGATTTTTTTTTTTTTTTAAGTCAGCTGTATTGTTCAAACTGACATGGATTATACGAATTGAAAGCAGAGCAAGCGGTCGCCTATGTACCTGCAAAATAGACGAAAGACATGCATCTTTTCTCGTGAAATCCGCAAGTATCATTAAAAGTACACCTGGTAAAAATTGTAGCAATATCAGTGTACGTATATCAGTGCTGTACGTAAACATACATACGTAGACCGAGGGGAGAGGGGGGGGGGGCTCTTTTTGAAATCGGTCAGTGGTGATGGTGGTATTAGTCAGCGGTAGTGGCCTATTGCACTGTCACTGTCTTTCGTTGAGTGTTACCAGACAGTGTTTTGTATGAATCATTAGCACAATACGGACAGAAACCATTAGCGGGGGAGTTGGGGAGGGCGGGGTGGATGGAGCAGGCATCGCCGCATGTGCAGGTAAAACTGAAGGAGGTGGAGGTGGTTGTGCTTGTGGCTGCCGGTGGTGGCGAAGAATGGAGGAAAGGGACATTCCTGCGACACAGGTTGCTACTGTATGACCACAGACCATTAACACAACGACCGAAAACCACGATCAACGGTCGCTATCCGCAGAATAAAAGGCTGCCACGCGCCGCAACCTCTCAAGACAAAGCAGAAACCTCTCATCTTTTACCGCACCACATCCTGAAAGCTCTCCAACAGAGCGGTCCAAAAACTGTTAAGGTAAACAGCGGCCAGTGAAGAGGGCAGGTAGACGAAGTGATAAAATGTAAGCTGAAGGTGAAGTGGACCCTCAGTCCAGATTAGCGGCGGTGGCTGCAGCTTTTGAGACAAACCGAAACAGAAGGCGGCTGTTTGTCGTCTCTTCATCAAAGCCAAGAGAAATTGGTCCCGGAAACCCTCGGTCATCGATCACATTGGCACTCGGGATTGGGCTTTGTCAGCCGGCGCACTGAGTTTGCTGCACTGAGTTTCCACCTTCTCCCACCCGGCCACGGAGTAAAAATAAAAATAAAATGAACTGAAAAATCAGTGTGAAAAGCCTGAGCCACGGTGTTCTAATAAATATCGATTCGTAAGTTGGCGAGCCGCCGGTCGACTTTAGTCACACCATATCATCAAAGATCTTGGAAACATCTGATTCCAAGGTCTTTGATATCATGCAAACACCCGATCGATCCATCCGGCCACTCGGTTCGACCAGGGTTCTATGTAAGTCCCTGGTTCGACCACTACGGTGTTTCTCAGTCAGTCTCTGGTTTCTCGTTTCTAATTCCTCCCGCTAAGTATTCAGTCCGGCGTACTACAGACTTCAACGTACTAAAATAAGTAGTAAGTCAAGGACCACTTGCAAATTTGGCCGGTTTATACTGAATTCCTGGAAGATGTCCGTGCAGCACATGGTGGTTTTTCAGCTTCAGCAAGCTTTGCAGGATGCATTGTTAAACCTTTAACACTTTCACAGCAAACAATTTTTGAAAGATTCCTTGATCTCTATTTTTTGTGAATTCAGTCTTAAAAATTAGACGGCCTGTCTGTCAGTCAAGGTGGTCCTTGACCGTTCTGTTGCAGTGTAGTATACATGTCAGTCGGGCGCGGCCACCTGACTGAAACCGAGCACACAAAAATTCCCTCATTTGGACAGATTCAGTTTGCACTCTCTCTCTCTCTCTCTCCGCCAGTCTCGGGCTCCTGTTACAAGTGGTTCACGGTGTTCACCGAGTCAGTTTGGCCGGTTTGCCGCCACTAAGGCGGCCGGTACCCCGGCCTCCATAAAATTCAAGCCGGGCCGGTTATCACCGTCGTGAGCAGTTCGGACCGTCCGGTCTCCACACAGTTCAGTTCTTGCTCCAGTATAATGTGAGGGAAAAAAAGTGTGTGTGTGTGTGTGTGTGTGTGTGTGTGTGTGTGTAGTTTGGTAAAGCTTGATCAGCGGCCGCACGCTGTCGTCTGCTTTGTTTACTTCTTATCTCCCTTGTCAGTCTTTGCGGGGGAAGCTGTGTTCGTTGATAAGAGAACAGTGCAAAGTTGCTGCCAGTTCTAAATTGAAGGTTAAATAACGTCAGTTTTCACACACTTATGTTATTCTATGCATCAGGAATCTTCTGAAATGGCCATGGTCATTACACGATTCTATATATGACTGTAAACAAGGAAGTGTGCAGACTTCTCCCTATGATAGCGGGAGTTTGCAACTTGACCGCCCTTCTCCACACACAAATCCTCTACACATCACCCCGTAAGTGGTTGGAATTTGATGGGGTTAGAAGTATGTATGTGTGCAAATTAATAACACATGATTTAGGATGAGGTTTGGATTTTGATTTCTGTGGATTTCAATTGGGTTGACTCTTAGTCGACACGATTGCCGTACGCGGTGCATGCTGTTCGGTTTGTACTTGAAATTTTGGTGTGTGTGTGTGTGTGTAAGAGAGAGAGAGAGAGAGCGAAAAAGAAACTATACCAAGGCAAGATACCTCGTATCTCACTCAGTAATTATTGTAGTATAGAAAGCTTTCCTGCTATACAGTATACTGCTTTCTCGAATTGCAGTGTTGGGTATAAACTTGAGGACGGCACAGGATGACCGAGCTACAGACAATCCAGGCCTGGCTTCAATCATCCTACAGTGTGCAAGTTCCACCAGACTGGCTCGCTGCATGTGTTGAATGGATTCAGCAAGAAAGTGGGGTGTGTTGAGCTGTTTGGAAGTTGAAATATATCTGTAAATCTACAATTTAATATAAGTTAAAGGCCATATTGCTACCTTTGTTAGGCTCAAAGATCATTCTTAGCTGTTTGGTGCTGTCTAGCATCGCACCACTAAGACACATGCACAAATACATGCACAGACAGGCTTTTGTTCAGCTGATTGGAGCCAAAACGACAACAGCCGGTGGCATTGTTGCCCTTGGCGATCCACATGGCGGACATCACATACGGATGTTTGAGGTTTCCACGTTTGTACAGTTATCGAATATCAGTGTGTTTCATTCGGATCAGTTTTAATCTCTCATAGACTGTTTCTGTGGACAGGCAGTCACAAGCGTTACTGTTCCAAAACAGAATTTTCCCTATATTATAATTATGTATGTAAAGCCTTGTAGTTGTAATGGTAGCAATGGTTTCTTTAAATGAAAAATTAAGTTTTAGTTGTCGCTAGTTACTTGATGTATGTGGATAAGAGGTGCAAGCCAGCTGTCTTATATATTTACACAGTAAAAATTAAACTGGTTGTACAAGCAAACAAAATTTGTGGCTTTTAAAAGAAAAAATTTAATGCAGGGCCAGCCAGTTGGTTTAGGGCAACTTCAGACCCTTGTGTTTGAACAATGGTTGATGTCGGACCTGCGAGAGCTGGGTGCCTCATGTTTGCCTCCAGACCTTCCCAGCCACCAGCATACTCAAATCACAGGACAATTTGCACTGCAGGTGAGAATTAGTGTTTCACGCTCCATATCATATCCATATCATTATCAGTACCTTCCACTGGGATATTTGGACGAAGAGAATCATGAAATTTTATCATTTATGTGTTTCTTAACATGTACACTACAACTTACTTGTATAATGCAGTCTTTGTATTCTTGTAGAACTTTACGTATCTTTCACACAGGTGGAGAGTATGCTGAATGTTGGAGTACCGCTTTATGGACAGCTTCAGAAGGTCAAGGGCACACTGAATGAGAATAGTGAGGTGTCTGCAGATCACCCTCAACAACCAGCTGTGAGTTGTTTTGTAACGATCTATAGATCGCTATGATTTCACTTGATAGGCCTATTGTCCTTAGCTAAGGCTGATCTCCTTGATACCGCTACCATGTAATGATGTATAACCTGCATTGCAGAAATTCTCGTCAGCTCAGTGAAAACCACAATGAAGTGAAATGAGAGGTATTTTAACACTTTGACAATCAAATCTTAGCCCAAGACCATATCCATCCTTAACACTATGCACATAGCTTACTGATATTGATGACAGCACTGGGCTGTCACACCAGTGATGTAAATTGATATATATATTCATATTCATGGATTAAAATAAAGTTATAAAGACGTGACTCGTGTTTGGATGCGAATCAGCATGGTAGAGTGCTTTGCTCATTGTTTATTTGGTATTTCTGCAGTGGGAGCCGAAGCCTTCCCGCATGATGCTGTTGAAAATGACTGATGGGCAGACAGAAGTTACGGGCATGGAATATAGGCCAATACCAGACCTGAATGCAAACCTTCATCCTGGATTTAAGGTTCAGTTTAAGGCTCAGCTAGCCTGAGGTCAAAGAAAGTACAGTTTATAACAACCACAGATTTAGAAAATTAGCATAGCAGTGCCCGAGATTTTTCAAGAGAAGACACAGCTTGAGAGATTTGTTTGCATGATGTACAAGATGTGAAATTTTTCTACATGACTACAGCCCAGGACAGGTGTACACTATATGTGTGACTGTCCACGAGAAAACCCGTTGTAAGACGCATGCCACTGTTCCGAGCTAGAGGCTAACAAAGGTCAGCGGGTGCTATCTGGTCGATATTGAGATTTTGCCAAAATCAGGTAGATCTGCCCTTAAATTATGATGTCTTAAAAGGAGTTTTTTTGCACTGTAAAGAGCAAGGCTGTTTCTTCAAGATGGCTCCAAAAACAAACAAATTGAAAATTTTGCACTTAAGCCGGGTTTTCTCATGGAAGGTCACATACGTGTAATCCTGTGGTAATCTCAAGTTACAGTTAAGCCTCGCTTATATAAAGACATTGAAATTCTGATCTTATCTGACAGTATGCCTGGTTTAAGGGATGAAGGTATTGTTTTCTCAGACAGTACTGGTTTACACACAGATACATGTGTGCGCTGTTCAGTTAAGTACTGTTTACTAACACTTCTGTCCTGAAATAACATGGAAGAGATGCTCATTGGCAAGAACTGAAAGCTACCCCGTGCAACAGTATGTTAAACTGTGCATCATTGACAATTTTTTGTAGGTGGTGGTTCGTGGTCAGCTGACATGTCGCCGTGGTGTGCTGATGTTGACAGCTGACAATCTGCAGGTGCTTGGGGGAGAGGTTGACTCTTTGATGGAGGCCAACACACCAGTGGCTGTTTTGGAACAGGCAATGTAAGTATGATGTTATCGTCTGTGGTTCTGAGAGAGAGAGAGAGTGTGTGTGTGTGTGTGTGTGTGTGTGTGTGAGAGAGAGAGAGAGAGAGAGAGAGAGAAATGAAAATAAAGATATATATCAGTATGGACAATTTCAGTGATAGTGCTTCTATATTGTGCCATGTTTTGCAGGCAAGCCAACTCTCTAAACTCCGGGAAACATGAAAGAAAGAGCTTCTCTGGGCGAATTTTAAGCAGGAAAGAAGGCAAACATTGTGTTCCAGATCATTCGTCAAACACTGCCAGGGGCAGTAAACTCCAGCCTTTGGTGCAGCATCAGGGACAGGGACATGACTGGGATCAGAGGTCAACATGTCAACCAGCAGTCAAAGAGGAACCTCAGGCAGTTATCTTAGATGATGTGAGTTGAACATAGGATTTGTGGTCTCAAAACTGTCGTTTGAGCACCCTGTCTCTGTTATGGCAGTATTTAGGCTTAACTCTAAGGCTGCTAATACTGCAATTCTTCCGGTGCTAGGCTTGGTTTGTTCACAATGCATTTTAACTTGGTTCTCTTAAGGTTGTTTGTTTTTTGTTTTTTTTCTGCTGTCCAGTGGGAAGATGATCTCGACTACGGAGGAATCCTGGAAGAACCAATGGATGAACAGTCAACCCTGCCTACTGTCCCAATGCAAACAGTTTACCCACAGAACCCAAAACCCATGTTCAGAAACAATTTGTCATCCAGCAGCTTTCACTCTTCTGCTGCACCGCTTGGAACAAATTCTAGGCCAGAGAAGCCACAGTCGAGGGAAGCATTGAGCGCAAGGATCAAGAATGAGAGATCATCGGATGTGGGAAATGTTAATACGGCAGTCAGTCACTCCCAGCAGAGTAATGGACTAGGCATTGGAAAATCTGAACCTCTGCCACAAACAGTTGTGAAGACTGAGGCTAGTGTATTTGAAGATTCTGTTTGGGATGATGATGAGTTTGCTTTTGACGAGGATGGCTTCATGTCGCCTGTCATTCCCGTGCAAGTACCCTTGAGCAAGGGACAAATACCGTCAACCACAAAAAGCCTGCCTTCATCAGTGGTCTCTCATGCTGAGACGAGAAATGCATTAAATGGATGGAATCAACAGTCAAATCCACCATTTGGAACAAAAACGGCTGATAAAGCTTCTCCGTCATCATCGGTGCCCACACGAGCAAACAGTGTCAGCAGCCAGTTGAGTACAGCAAAAGTGAAATCACAGAACAGATCGTCGCAGCTTACATTGGACAGTCTGCTGCAGAAGTCGTCATCAACATCGATGCTAGGCTCGTCCCCAAAGAGCGCTCCACCTCCGGCTAAACAGCGCAAACTCACCAGCATGCTGTCAACATATCACAGAGACACAACAAATTCTGGAAGCAGTGATGAGCCCATACAGATTTCAGGCAACAAAAATGGTGATATTTTAGACTGCAGAATTGTGGTTGAACCAGCCAGGACACTCTCAAATGATGTGAACGATAGAGATGGTCCCAAAGCAGCACACAACAGTGTCATCAACAGGCCAGACACAACACAAGAACCGAAAACTCATACTGCCAGAAACATTTTTGAACAGAACGGCCATTCTGTGAATGGGAGTAATGTGTTGAAGGGAGATAATCCGCTGAATCCTGTGACCAATATTCCTAAGGAAGCCGCTGCTGTTGCCGTGCCCGGAGGTATGATGGTTGTGACTGTGTATGCTGATCTCTTTTTTTTTGTTTTTTTTTTTGTACAAAGCATCAATGGCAAGAGTAACATTAAGTGACAAAATTAAAATGATCGTTCACTAGGACACATTGTGACATGCTAGTTTTAATGAGCCCCTCCATTGTATCATGCAAACGATAAGCAGGATTAAATTTAAGAATTAATAAAAAGTGCATACCATTGTGTACATGTTGAGTATAGCCTTGGCTCGCTCATTCTGGCAGATGCCTGTGAACCAGAGGAAGAACCCAGTAAGAACCATTCTCTCCAGGATGTTCGCGGTTGGCTCACAACACATACAGAAGGGGAGGCCTTGTTCACTGTCAAGGTGAGCAAAAACAAAATGAATCCAAAACCCAGAGATCTCTCCATCATTAATTTAATAAATTATTAAAGTAAAACACACATATAATGACCCACTTTTACAAAATTCACTGAATCTTGTTTTGTTGCACATGTGTGTAAATTTCCAGTCAGTTACGCCAGTCTACATGTTGCAGCAAACAGTTTTGGCAACTTATACTGTTTGTGTTATTCAGGGTTACATCACAACACTGACAGACCGCCTGCGCAGTGGTTCTGGTTACTTGTGGACCCTGTCATGTCGCATCACTGATGGCGTGACCACCATGGACGTTGCTTTGGCAGACTGTGTAAGTCGGCGCCAGTCTTTCATCACTGCCACAGCATATTTCTGTGTATAACTGTAACTGCCACCCAGCACCGCTTTAGCTCCTTCGCTAGAGTTCTCCAAGAGTAGGCTGCAGCTCCCCACCCCAACCCTCCCACAACTCCATCCCCACTCCCACCCCACAAGCAGGCTGTGACCATACACTCCAGAAGAGGTCAGTATATACCTTTAAAACTGCTAAATTCATTTTTGGCTTGGGGCTTCGTCTGTCCAGGTCTGACAGTGAAGCGCAGCCCCTGCATGCCATCTGGGCCTAAGTGGATCCTGCACCCTGACTTGGATTTCAGTCTTTAAAAATGTCATTGTCACTCATATATTTGTTTTTGCCTCTTATATTTCTTCCTGCCAATAATCTTGGCATCACACCACAAAGCTTGCCGCACTCACTGACCCCCAACTCCAAACTAGAGAAATTTAGATGATGATACACTATTTGATTCAGTTCCATCAAATGTCTGTGTTACCTCCGTTTTCTGTCTAAAGCTGCATACATAATTATAAGCCACTTATTTTATTTTTGCAAAATTTCACATTCAGTGATTATGTTTTACTGGAACAAGTGGCATGTAAACTCTGTATTTTCACCAGGTGCTGACAAGACTGATTGGCTTCACTGCCAAAGAATGTGTCACTTTAAAGCAACAGGCCAGAAAAGACCTGAAGATAAAAGAGGTTCTTTCAGAGGTACAGTGTTCACTGTTTTGGTAAATTTTTGCTGTCTTGACTGTGGTCATAATTTTCTGTATTTTTAAAGGAACAAATGATTAGATCAGTTTATGCTGTTTTCGAGCATGCCAGTGCTGATTTGTGTAACATGTTTAGTGCTGCCACACAAGGTATTTGACTGTGCTTATTAGTTGGAGTGTGTGTGTGTGTGTGTGTGTGTGTGTGTGTGTGTGTGTGTGTGTGTGTGTGTGAGTTTTTTGCACACTGTAGGCAACAAGGATTCAATGCAGACCTCATGGGGTTCTCTCCGGGTACTCCGGCTTCCTCCCCCTCTGTTTTGGAAATGTTTAGCCCACCAAATTTGAAAAATAAATGCAATTCTAAATTCCGAAATTTAAATAGCTGAGCTGACCCTTCGCACCACGTGATCGTAATGTGTTTATGTCCAGTGTGTGAGAGAATGCGTGTGATTCACATGAGTGTGTGTGTTGGGTTCAGTTCGTGGCGCTTTGAGCCGATTCATGAAATTGGGTAAAGCGCCTATACAATACTCATTATTATTATTATTATTATGTTCATCCTCAAAAGTAGGGAGGTTAATTATCAGACTATGGATTCATTTCTGTGTAAAGAGTATGTTTAATTACCATGACTTCTCATGACTTTCAGGGCATACAGAAGTGTCAGAGAGGGTTGGAGGAGTTTTCTGGTTTGATGGACGTGAAGACAAAAGGTGGGGAGAACAAGCCATTCCTCATCAATATGGTTCAGCTGGAGAAGAAACAGCGCCTATTAAAACACTGACAGTGGATGCATGTGATGTGTGTGTACGAGTGTGTGTGTGCATGTGTACGTGTGTGAGTGTGTGTGTGCATGTGTGCATGTGTGCATGTGTGTGTGTGCATGTGTGTGTGTGTGTGTGTGCATGTGTGTGTGTGTGTGTGTGTGCATGTGCGTGTGTGTGTGTGTGTGTGTGCATGTGTGTGCATGTGTGTGTGTGTGCGTGTGTGTGTGTGCAGTGTGTGTGTGTGTACGTGTGTGTGTGTGCATGTGTACGTGTGTGAGTGTGTGTGTGCATGTGTGTGTAACGGGTGTGTGTGTGTGTGTGTGTGTGCGTGTGTGTGTGTGTGCGTGTGTGTGTGTGCGTGTGTGTGTGCGTGTGTGTGCATGTGTGTGTGTGTGCATGTGTGTGTGCGCGTGTGTGTGCGCGCGTGTGTGTGCATGTGTGTGTTACGGGTGTGTGTGTGTGTGTGTGTGTGTGTGTGTGTGTGTGTGTGTGTGTGTGTGTGCTTGATAACCAGTTGTCATTATAATACAAAATCCTGCTGTGAGGCCTACTCTTTCACAGTTTTCAGTTAGTGTACAAATTCATATGTGAGCTTTTTTTGTTTTTTCCTTTCTTGTTTCTTTTTTAAATAACAATAAATTTAAGCAAATAAAAGCGACACAAAAGGGACAGAAACCACTTAACTTTGACAAAGGACGGCACAGGTCGACGTTTCGGCTTACGCCTTCTTCAGGACATAAACAAATGGGACATAACTTCAACAAACAAGCAAAAGGTAACTCTGCGGACGTACTGACATACACGGCGCGAAAAAAAAAAAAAAAAAAAAAGGGGGGGGGGGGGGCGAGAAAAGGACCAGAAAAAATAGCAAAATTATCACAACAATAAATTTAAACAAAAGAACCAAGAAAACAATCACTTTATATCAGTTCACAAAATAATATTGTGGTGTTGCATGTGCAGTATGCTCTAATCAACAACTGCACATACACAGATTGTAACTGTTCCTGACTGTTGGATTCTGGTAATAAAAGCATGAGATAAACTTGTTGTTTTATCAGTGGAATTAACTTGGTTGTGGTGAAAGAGGGTGTCCGATTTACTGTCAGTGCCAGCAGTTAGCGGCAGAGTAAAGCATTGATCATTCCGCTGTCGGGGGAAAATGGATACAATTACGGGTGCTGATTGTGGAAGTCCAGACAAGGGTCGAGCGATAAATCCTCTGAGCCATCGGGGCTAATTGACCTCAACAGATTTACCTCCCCTGTGTCAATTTGCGTGCTACCCGGTGACACTTTTGTATCGATGTGCAGTAACGTATTTCACATTCTCGGACGTCTTTTGAACAACAAAAAGCATTGAAGAATTAGCCATTTCAGCGAAGCTGATAGTGAATGCGGTTTGACGGCGCCGGCTTGAGAAACCTACGGTGAAAGAGGGGAGATAAGCGTGAGCCAGCGATGGCTGGTTCTTCTTTTTGTCTGCTCGGAACTAGACACTTGCAACAACAGTAATCTTACACTAGTTGGTGTTATGACCGACAGAAGTCCTTCACAAAATGTGGGTAATGTTGTAGTGATGTGTAAGCAGCTTTGAAATATGAGTGTTCACATACCTCATTTTCGTCAACTGGTTCTGTGGTGTAGTGGTTATCACGTCTGCTTTACACGCAGAAGGTCGCGAGTTCGAACCTCGCCAGAACCTCTTTTTATTTTTTTTTCTTTGGATTTTTTTTTCCGGTCTCAGTTATACTGCCTGAAAGCTTTCTAATGTTATTCCGATTTCCGTTCGGATTTATTTCAGTGAATTTCTCTAGGAAAATTTCATTTTAGCATGTCAGTCTCACTGACTTTGTCATTGAGTGTGTTGCTATCATTGCAATTCTGTGTGTGATCTAAGTTCTATGCTTGCTTTCGCCATTCCTCTCACACACATACAAGACAAACTCTGAACTGTTCGCGCAATATTTATACCCTTACCAGTACTGGTGTGAGACTGGTTCACACAGGCCTCAAACTCGGAATAGAAGTAAATAACACTGAGGTGTTAAACATCCACTTTGGCTGCCAGGTGGTTCTGTGGTGTAGTGGTTATCACGTCTGCTTTACACGCAGAAGGTCGCGAGTTCGAACCTCGCCAGAACCTCTTTTTATTTTTATTACTTTTTTTTTCCTTCGCTAGTTCAAGTTCAAGTTCAAATTACTTTATTCATCCCTCATGAGGCAATTAAATGTTCGGACGGGCTCTAAAATAATATAACAAACGCTATTAAGAAAAAATTAAGAAACTCTATGTACAGCCTTAAATGACTTAGTAGGTCTAACTAAAAACTTTCCAACAGTAAATAAAAACTGTCCAATAATGCAGTGAGTTTTTAATCTTTAGTTATGTAAATAATTTCAGTTCTCGAAGCAGAATGTAAAACTGAGGCTCTTCAGCTGTATCAAAAGTTTCAGTTAGTGTGTTTCTTCACTGTAATCCTCGCTTTCGCTCTTAAAGGGTCTAATGCTACCCGGCATTGGTTTGCTCACAGATCGTGAGTTCTGATTTGTTTCCGTGCTATCCGGTCTGTCATCACACCACTTTGACCTCTGTAACGCTGGCACTGAGCCCGGCAACAGAAGCGTACTCGATGACGCTGCGACCACACTGACTGAGCCCGGTGTTCCAGTAGTGAGTCGTAGAATTTGAATGTTCAACCGCTAGCGCAAAGTGTAACTGAACAACATTGTATCACATTAAGAGCTGTACTTATCATCAATATAGAGATTTTCCAGCGTACAGGCGCACTCACGAGCGAAACTTTTCCAAGACATACGTTGGTTTTGTAAGGATGGCTCAGCAAAGGTGGAATTTGCCCGTTTAAGCACACACACACACACACACACACACACACACACACACACACACACACACACACACACACACACACACACACACACACACACACACACACACACACATTCACACTGACACGCGTAAGAATCGTGTACTGTTTTACTTTTGTTTTGAAACTGGGTCACTTACACAAATAGTGCAAATTCGATGTCATACCAATGCCATGATAACACTAGGAATGGTGAGGATATGAAGATGTCAGCCCAAAGCCGCACACGTAGACAATATTGCCCGCTCAGAATAGTTATTCAGTGAACATGACTGTACATCTTCGCTACCCACAGAAACTCTTGTGAGTAGTCAGTAGTAGTGGTAGTAGTACATGTAGTAGTAGTAGGAAGGAGGAGGAGGAACAAGATAACTCGCAAATAATTACGTACGTACGTTATAAATAAAATAAGAGAACGACACACATGCATTACTATTATGATACACATAATAGTGTTATACACTACAGCTAAGAATTACCATAAGACTAACTGAAAAAAATCGAAGTAAAACATGAAAAAAAAAAAAAAAAAAAAAGCTCAGTGATACCGTACATTGAAATATTGCATTTACCACATATTTATACATATATACAGTAATAACACCACATCAGGTCCACGTAGCATTAAACTTAAAATGTTACTGTGCACCGGCAAAACTAAGAGTGATAATGCTGAATGTCCTTTAAAAAAAAAAAAATCCAGTGTGTATCCATCGAACTCATCAATAATCGTGACGACGGTCATCCCCTAGAATGGCTCTGGCCAGCCTTGCCCAAACTGGGTCATGTGGCGGCGTGTTCCCTGTGCACGTGCAGCACGTTTCTCTCGGGCACCATACGCAGCAAGCGCTCCAGCGAGACCATGGGCGGCAGGTGGGCCGGGTCCTCCATGAAGACGACGATGACGCGGTCCGGCATGGTGTCGGTGATGCTGCGCTGTGCCTGATGGACCGTGAAGCCGCACAGCCACTCGTCACGGCCGAAATTAGGCGTGACGAGCAGTAGCACCTGTGAAAAATCACGTACCAAAACCGTCTCAGAAACAAAGTAAGAACAAGTGTAAGCATGGTGAATGGTTGCCACACAAACTGGTAACATTTTTGCTTAAATATGCCTATAACTACATAGCAGGTACATGTAACACTGTTAGTGAAAACTTCATAACAAAGATTCTCATTCTCTCCGCCAGTCACCCTCCCTTTAAACTTTCAACCATAAAAAACCTTAAAAAATAAATAAAAAACCCACGTTTCATCCCTCACCGGTTGTATCATGTGTGTGTGTGTGTGTGTGTGTGTGTGTGTGTGTGTGTGTGTGTGTGTGTGTGTGTGTGTGGTCGCGCCTAGTCCTTATGGCTCTGTATATTTTTTTAAATGTATTTCTACCTTTTCGCGTGTTCTATTTTAAAGGGCTTAAAGCTAATAGATATTAATACATTATTATTATTATTATTATTATTATTATTATTATTATTATTACAAGTTCTGTGGATTATAGCAAGCAATGTATCCGAACCACTCATGAAAACAATTTTTTTTTTAAATGGGGGGGGGGGGGGGGGGGAGAAAAAACGAGCATTACCTTCCACGAGTCGTCGATGTGTGTTACAATGTTCTCGGCCCGAATGGAACCCGGCACCTCCTCAAAATCTCTAAGCAGGAGACGCACGCCGTGACGTTCTTCCAGGCAGGCGGGCAGCCTCAGACAGGCAAGCTCCCAGTCGGCGTCCGCGTAACCAACGTAGACGTCCTTGCGGAACTCCTCCCGACGCGGCAGTCGCAGCCGGCACATAACCTTCCACACGTATCGAATGTGAGTCCAGCTCCGGCTCAACACGTACACGATCACCAGGAGGAGCAGCTGCAGCAGGAAACCGGCTATCGCAACAGGCAACACTCTCTGTCCAACACACAGTCTCCAGTGGACTTGGTACTGCGCCATCACACTGAGCGTGTTTGACACCTCCCCTGTCTCCGTCGTGCATGTGTAGTCCCGCGAGATGCCGCCGCTGTCCCCGTCCAAATCTACCTTCGTTGTCCACAACCACCGTACAAAATCCAGGTTGGAGCAGGAGCATAGGAAAGGGTTGCCGCTCAAACGCAAACTGAAGTTTTGCCTTGCGGCCAGTGCGTCCAGTGCCTGTCTCTCTCCCGGCAGCAGCGTGGACAGCATGTTGTGTGACAGGTCCAGCAGCACTAGGTCTTCGTGCGGCTCCAGGTCCACGGACAGCGACTGCAGACGGTTACCCGCCAGGTTCAGCTCCTTCAAGTGTCTCTGCACGTGCAGCATGCTGGGGTTAATATGAATCAGATTGTTGAGAGAAAGGTCCAGGGTCTGTAGCAGCTGGATATTTTGAAACACACGTCCAGCACGATCCGTGAAGAGATCTGGGTTGACCTTGACGTTGGACAATCTTATATGTAGCAGCGATCTGAAGTGGTCGAAGAAGGTTTCAGTCATGTTGAAGCAGTAGTTGCCGCTGAGCTCAAGGGTTTCTAGAACCGGCATCCCTATGATTGTAGTATGACAACCGGAGATCTGGCAGTTAGACAAGTCGAGTACCTTCAACCTGCTCGGAGGCGTGATTTTTAAAATGCGCGGCAGCTTTCCCCACCTGCCTCCCATGGAAGAAAAGTTGGCGTACTCGAGAGATGGCGTCATATGGAACTCCCAGCTGTCTTCCCAGGCTGGAGAGCCTTGGTCCTTGCAGTTCCGATCCTGCCTCAAGAGACAGCCTGCAGTTTCCATCGCGTAGGTATGTTGTCTGTCTATCCTGAATCTCACCAAGCGTTTGAACGCAATCAGCGCTAGCCACAGAGCCACTTTGTCCCCGAAGAGTCGATTTCCAGAAATATCCATCTCCTGTAGGCACTGGACGAAGGGACTTCCCGCCTCGAACAAAGCGTTGTGGACAATGCCTTGCAGCCGCGAATCTGCTATGTTCAGTCTGGACACGCAGATGGTTTTAAGGTATCTTGTGTCGTCCCGCTCAATGCTCGTGCCAAACCGACGGTTACCGGGTGCCAAACCCGAAAAGTCAATGACAGTCATGTTACGGTGTTGAAGTCCGTACAACGCTGCCAAAGCGTAGGTCACCGGCACTTTTGCCGCATTCACGTGTAACGACCGTAAACGGGAAAAGCCGCAAAACGCGCAGGCTTCTATTAGGATCAGGGAACGTGAACCAAGGTGTATCTCCTCCAAAGATGTGTTCTGAAAAACTGCCAGCGTGGTGTTCAGCAGATATTTGAGGTTACTGTACCCTTGATTCAGACTGAGCAACTTCAAATTCCTCAGTGCCGCAAAACCTGGCCCGAACTGAGACCCGAACGCGCCGTGTTCATCGAAGATGGCAGACTCTGTCCCCGAAAATGTATCAATGCTGAGACTGCGTAAGTTTGAAAGAGGTTGGAAGATATCGTCCGGGTATTTCCCTTCCCAGCTGTCGTCATTTCCGTACAGAAGGAGCTCCTCAAGGGAGACCAGCGGGTCAAAGATGTCGAGCGGGTATGTGTGGCGGCTGGCCTTCAGTTTGTTTTTTGACAAGTCCAAGAAAGTGAGCTGCCCCAAGCCTGACATGGCGCCAGCTTGCAAACTCTGGAGACGGTTGTCCTGCAGACTCAGCCAACGCAGCTGCCGAAGCTGAGCGAAGGTGTGGCCGGCAAGCGTGCCCTTCAGCAGGTTGTGGCTGACGTCCAGATGACGGAGCTGGGCGAGGTAGGGGTTCGACAGATGTGTCAACGTGGACAGCCTGTTGTGGCGCAAGTCAAGCCACACTAATGTGACGTTGGCAGGCCAGGTGTTTGGGAGTGATGTCAGGTTTCTGTGTGAACAGTCCGCGTGCAGCTCCTTATCAAGTACACGGAATGTGCATGTGGAGGTGTTGGCGCTGTCCATTGCCATGCTCACATGGAAGGTCAAGACCAGTAGAAAAACTCTGATTGCCTTTAGCTGTTTGAAAAAGAGACCAGTTCCTTTTTATCACCAGTAAAATGCCAGACCGGGAAAAGAAAATAACTAAACTGTTTCACCTGGTGGTGTTTTTCCTTTCCCTCAGTAAACATTGGTTCGATAGAGAAAAAATACTTACTGGTCGTTATGTTTCAAAAGTGGGAGATGCTTATTTTCTGAAGTGGAATGAAGTTGAGCATTATTTCAAATCAGTGACATTAATATATAACGTTTTTCAGTTTCAAAAAATGCGTGCAGACTATTTGAAAAAAAAAATGAACATAAAGAAACTGAATCACGTCGACCAGCTAATCATTCCTATAAACATTCCGCCGAAAATTCACTTTTTCTTAGACAAAATTTAACAAGAACAAACATTTATCTAACGATGTGGCCGGCATACTAATGAAAACGACGATCGTTTTCACCCCAACACACGTTTCAAACTTGCAGACGAACAAAACAATTAAAGTATTTCAAATTTATGAACAGATTAACGGAATATTTGTGCCACAAACCTTTCTCATTGCTGCACAACTGTGACAGAGGCGCGAACGAAGCAGTCCTGGTCTAGCAACCGACTGATATTCGTGTAACTGACGCAGGGTGACTCAGTGAATTTATAGAGGTATATGTAATTATATTTAGAACTTACTTCACAAAATGCTCTCTTAATGTGATGATGGTCTGAATGGATCAAGTTTATCACCGGTCGTTTCAATTTCCACAGCAGGAAAAGAATTGGTTTTCTCTTCAGGTTTGTCAGTTACACATTCATCCTTCACCGCGGTTGGACAGACCAGTCCGTCTCCTCCCATGTGTGCCGGTATGTCAGTATGCACGGTGGTGGAAATTCTGCCTCAAACTTCTCCAGTGCCCATGGCCAAAACACACCGCTGTCACACACACGATTTAAAATATATATGTGAATGAATGTACCCGTACTTTAAAAAAAAAAGGGGTGTGTGCGTGTGAAAAATCTGCCAGAAAACATTACCTTGAATGGACCGCTTAAAGCATAGGAACATTGTGCCGACTGTCGTATGAAGGACAATTTTAGCTTCTAAAATAGGCGAAACTTACCCTCCCTCAAACGGCTTGCCAGTAATGATGTTGACAACCCGACTCAATGCCAGTCAGTGGACCGTGTCCTGCTTCCTAGTCACGCAATGCCATTAAGCCAATCCTCCCTTTCATACTTAAAAAGGAGTGGGGGGGGGGAGTATGAAGCAGCAATTTCATTTCACCCAAACTAACATGAATTAAACAGCGATGAAGGAATGGCTCGGAGAAACGAGATGTGTGACAATCAAGCGTGTGAGACAACTCTTGGTCTTTCTCTGACAAGACCGTGGCAGGGTTTGTTCCCTTCATCTCTCCCTCTCTGCTCTCCGTTTTTCAATTCCTTTCCCTTCCTGGCAGTCCAGAGAGAGAGAGAGAGAGAGACACACACACACACACACACACACACACACACACACACACACACACACACACACACACACACGCACGCACGCACACACACACACCGGGACACAGACAGAGTCAGAGAGAGAGAGAGAGTGAGAGAACGAACCAAAATGCAATACCAGGCGAGATTCAACACCACACTACCGCTTTGATTCACCTTTATTTGTTCTTTTCCCGTGATAAATACAAAATATAGGTTTGTGAAAGACATGGTCTGTTGACAATGGAATGTTCCGTTCAGTGTCAGGTCCGTCATAGCAAAACTGTAAACATTCATGAAACACAGTTTCAGTATCAGCAAGGCACTTGACCATAATGTACATTCACACCTCTTCGTCTCTCACCGCCATCACAAAAATCAGAGATCAAACAAACGGTCACGTGAAAATGCAAATTCAATACATCGTACTTCTGTTCTCTTTATGAGTTAGCTGGTTCCAAGTTACACATTTCCATATATGCTGAAGCACAGAATAATTATCAGTAATAATAATCAAGCGTACGTTGCAGCTCACATACAAAGTGTGAAAATTCAAGGCCTGGCCCTGGTGTAATAACGGTTCCAAGTTTTTTAACACACAAAAAAGGCAAAAAAAACAAACAAAAAAACCCAGTCTAGCAACGCCTTTTCAGTATCCAAGAAAAGGAACAAAATGCCATGAGAGTTGCGCTTTAGCCAGAAAGGCAAAGTTTTGTGTCAGCTATGACCACAGTGGGTTTCAGACAATGATGCAAAAATAACGAAGGCTGCCACATTTCCTGTTGTATTGAATTCTTACTGAACCACATTCTGCTTCGTACGTCGGGACTCTCTCTCTCTCTCTCTCTCTCGTAAGAGAAAAAGTCTTGAATAATTATGTTTCACTGGCTGAATATGCTTCTCTGTGAATATGCAACTGTCCTGTCCGAATGGCCAGAAACTGAGACGCGCCAACAAAAGAAACGTGTCAACAATTGACTAAAAGTCAAATATAAATATGTATTATGACGCTGAACCCACGTCAGCACCACTGCCACGCTGAATCCACATCACCAACGCCACACTGAATCCACGTCAGCACCAATGCCACGCTGAAACCACGTCAGCACCACTGCCACGCTGAAACCACGTCAGCACCACTGCCACGCTGAAACCACGTCAGCACCACTGCCACGCTGAAACCACGTCAGCATCACTGCCACGCTGAAACCACGTCAGAACCAAAGCCACGCTAAAACCACGTCAGCACCAATGCCACGCTGAATCCACGTCAGCACCACTGCCACGCTGAATCCACGTCAGCACCACTGCCACGCTGAATCCACGTCAGCACCACTGCCACGCTGAATCCACGTCAGCACCAATGCCTTCCATTTATTTTAGAGTTTATACACATGGAAATCGAGCTATGTAAGCAGGGGACCAGCTGGACTGGAGTGGCAAGAATAGCCCAGAACAGAGTGCGATGGCGAAGGGTTGTCGATGGCCTATGCTCCACGTGGAGCCAGGGGCCTAAGCAAGTATGTATGTACACATGGAAATCGAGGATGAGTGTCACAAGGTCACAAGACGGCACAAAATGACTAGACTAGACTAGACTAGATTTCCGTGTTCTCCGTCCGCCGGTTCATCTCTGGCATGAATCGGAATGTTTTGTAAAAAGACAGAGAGCGCAATGAGCTTTCGTACGCACCTGTGATTTGTCCTACAGTACTGATGAGTATCTTTCAAGTTCACGTTTTCTCATACGCTTCCTGGCTGTTCCTAATAACGGCGACGGTAGACACTGGCGATGTTATATGGCCATGTTTCAAACACAAGGACGGTGCTCGCCAAATCAAAGGGGCGGATGGGTGTTTGGGGGGGGGGGGGTGGTTAACGTCCACCACATAAGGGTGATATCAAAGACGGGGCAACGAGAAAAAAAAATCTAGCGCAAATTTTTGGATCTCAGCCGGGAATCGCCATATGATAATAATAATAATAATAATAATGAAGGAAGCGAAAGCAATGGTACAGAAATGAAGGTTGGAAGGGGGCGCCGGAGCATGCACGAAATCACACACGCATCCCAACATTTTTCACGCACGCACGCACGCATACACACACACACGCACACACACACGCACACACACACACACACACACACACACACACACACACACACACACACACACACACCCCGCAATAGGACATTTATCAATATGCCAAGCATGTCATGTAATACGGGTCAGTTTTCGTGACAAACACTTAAAATAATGCTGAGCGTGTGGTGTGATAGCACATTTCGTACCGCGCACGAGAATTCCACGTTTTGGACTATTTTTCGGTTTTGGCCCTGCATGCCAAACACAGTCAAGATTAACGGTTCCTTGACGACGCTTCGTGCAGCAAACACGAGTGTAATAAAAGTGCAACACTCCCACTACGGCAAATTTAAATCCGATAAATTAATTATGATTTGTGTGTGTGTGTGTGTGTGTGTGTGTGTGTGTGTGTGTGTGTGTGTGTGTGTGTGTGTGTGTGTGTGTCTGAGGCCACTGGTGCACAACCCCACACTCACTTGGTAAGAAATGAGTTAAGAAAAAAAAATCAATTGTCATGGTCATTCCTGACAGTTCAGTGTCACCAGACGCCCGTGCGCAAATAACCGGTGGGTCCTATACATGAAAGACAACGTGTCATAATTACTTTATGAACTTAAGAAGTTCCGTGTGGGAGTTTCAAACCACAGGCACAGAACTGGAAGGCAAATCTCGAGGGAACGCGTCCACGTTCCACACACGTCGCAACCATCGTTCATGGAACCTCAACAGCGCTGAGAGTGTAACCATAATGCGCTGAAAGTGTAACCATAGTGTGTGCGAATTATCTTGCCGGTCAGACATCACGGTGAATGGCCAGCGTGGAATAATGGGGTAACTCTTCGGTGGTGTTAGAGTAATAATATGTAAAGGAAACATTTTAGGCTGGATGAACGGTTGTCGGAAATAGCGATGCCCCGCACGACACCTCGGACAGACGAAGTTCACTGATGTGGTCAAGTAGAGGAGGTTACAGTATAACCATCTCCGGGAACTAGTTCAGAACTCAGCTCGAAAACTCCAGCTCAAACCTGAGGTGGCCTGCATGCTATGATTTTTCTATGCTAGAGCACGTGATTTTTCGCTTGGCTGAGTCCCAAACTGGAAAGTTACTGACAAAACAGACAGCCAACCCCGAGTCACAAGGCACGTCACGATGTAACGCGCCTCATTACGTCCAGTTTCTATCAAAACATGGTTCAGCTTGGAACGTATGTTTGTCTGTCTCAACGGGTTTCTATGTGGCGATTTCTGTTTTCGGGGAATGGTCTGTTGACAACAGCTGGCTCGGTGAAAGTCAGTGACCGTTCCTTGTACCAGTCCGCCGTCACATTATAACATTTACTTTCAAGTAACTTCAGCACAGTCTTGACTTCGAACACCACGTCATCCCATGACACATGTGGACAAGTCCTAACGCTGAACGCCACGTCATCACTTGACACATACTTAATAAGTCTTGACGTCGAACGTCACGTCATTCCCTGACACGTGTGGGCAAGTCTTTATGTCGAACGTCACGTCCTTTCTTCACACACGCGGACAAGTCAGCTGAGTCATATGACGTCAGTACAGAAGCCACTGCGTGAAAACTGTGACGCAGGCACGAGCGTGGTCATGATACAAGGCTGTGACGTCGTCAGTCCCAGGTGGTCATGATATAAGGCTGTGACGTCGCCCTACGTCATACACGTGTTCGAGCACTGGCTTGAGTCTGTGCATCCCGTGACTAGAGGACGGCTCGTGAAGCTTCCGGAGCCCGAGAGGGGAGGCCAGGGGCATGTGGTCAAGTTTCAGCGACCGAGGCAAATCGGGGGAGTCCGCCGTGTTCTCTTCTGCAAAAGAAATTGCGGGGGAAAGATTGGGTTAAAATCGCCCAACCAACACAATAAGTGTCAAACATCACCATCACCTCTCCAACAACACGCCAGTTTCGTTGACAATGCCCTGTTTTATTTTATGCCACTACTTAAAGCATATTTTCTCCAGCAATCATCATCATCATCATCATCCACACGATCAACAAATGCTCCTCTCTAATCAAGGTAATATAACACATTAACGTGTGACTATCAGGCCATATCACACCTCCAAAACTCGTGTAATGTAGGAATATCAAGCCTTATCATACCTCCCAAAACCGTATGATGTAGGAATATCAAACCATGTCAAACCTTTTAGAATCGTGCAATGTGTCAATATCACGCCATATCATACCTGTCACAACGAGTTTCGGCACCTTGGCGACCTGTTTCGGTAAGGGTGGTCGGAAGTTGGCCCTGGTGACGGGTTCTGGGCTGCCCTCGTACAACCCTCGCTGACCCAGATACGGCACCACTACCCGGGCGACCAG
>JACVVK020000060.1:1347500-1432500 GCA_018292915.2 Batillaria attramentaria
CACAACTTAGACACCTGGACAGTGACAGCCGCGTCTGTACCATCAGAAACGTACTCGATGACGCGGAGACCACACTGAGCGCTCCAGCAGAGTAACAACAGTTGTAGAATTTTGAGTGTTCGACCTCTCGCGCTAAGTGTAGAGAACACTGTATCGGAGTGAGAGCAAAGATGGAATCAGCCCGTTTAATGTGTGACTCACCGGAATAATCATTTATTTGTTATGTCCAACAAAGCACGTTATGCATGTTTACTGAAACAGCATGGTGCCACACACACTCACACTCACACTCACACTCACACTCACACTCTCACACTCTCACTCTCACTCACTCACTCACTCACTCACTCACTCACTCACTCACTCTCGAACGCGCACGCACGCACGCACGCACGCACGCACGCACGCACGCACGCACACACACACACACACACACACACACACACACACACACACACACACACACACGGTATTAAAACTGAAACACGTACAGCCAGCGGGTACATGATAGCCTGCAGTGTCGGAAGGATCTCAGTGAAAAAGTAGTCCCATGTATCGCCAAGCATCTCCATCAGCTCAGCCCCTGAATACATAGAAAAACAAATATGCACGCGCGAAACATCGGCATTTGCAAGGCACTTCAAACTGAAAGTGTTTTCAGATAAAAATTAAACGTACATGTAAGAGAATACACTAAAACGGATTCTATTCCTTGAAACAAGACACTGTTTATGAAACAAGTTAAGAAGTAATACATTTGTTGTCACTCCGAGCTTCAGTCTGCTGACAAAGTGAACCTAACCAGCCCTGTTTTCTTTTGTCTCTCGTCTTACCTTGTTCATTCTTGATCTTCTCTCGGAGTATCACCATTCCCTTCTTGAGCAGCTGATCCTGACAGAAAGAAACCCCAAAGAAAATGCCAGTGTCAGTTTGTTGTTTAAAGCTTACGGTTCATGTCTAGAAAACGTGCATCATGTTCTTTCGTTATATTTAACTGTCCCACAAGTCGTGCTCTTCAGCAAAATCACACTGTGTTTGGGACATCATCTATGTGTGACAAACTACCGAACTGACGCGAGAGGGACTAGACAGACAGACAAGATGCGGACGACAAACTGACCAGCGAAAGGACAGACAGGCAGACAGACACAGCTACTAACGAACAGACAGACAGACTTACCCAGAGACAGAGTGAGTTACGGATGACGAACTGACCGACGGACGGACAGACAAGCAGACAGACTGAGTTACGAGCGAACGACCGGTCGGACGGTCAGATGCACAGACGGACGGACGGACGAACGGACAGACAGACAGAGTTACGGACGACGAACTGACCAACGGACGGACAGGCAGACAGACATACAGATACGAGCGAGCGACCGGTCGGAGGGAGAGACAGACATACAAACACATATATACAGACAGACTTACTCAGAGACAGAGCTACGGACGACGAACTGACCAACGGACGGACAGACACGGGCAGACAGAATGAGCTCCTGACGGACAGGAATACAGACAGACTTACTCAGAGACACAGTTACGGATGACGAACTGACCAACGGACGGACAAAGAGGCAGACAGACAGACAGAGTTACGAGCGAACGACCGGTCGGACCGCGGAGAGACAGACAGACACTGAGAGACAGACAGACATGCAGTCAGGCGGACAGGCAAGACACTAACCTTATAGTAGTCGTATATCAAAGAGCCTGCCTCCGCGTCTGCCAGTGATCTGCAACCAACACAAAATAGCTGTCATTCTCTAGACGCCAAAGGCGAGTGCACTTGAAGCTGTAGACACAGACACTAAAACTAGAACACTGGGACGAGATGAAAGAGACCGGCTGAGAGAAAGCAGTTATACCTACAGCACCCGGGACACGAAAAGCCAGCTGAAAAGTTAAGCGCGCGCGCGTGTGTGTGTGTGTGTGTGTGTGTGTGTGTGTGTGTGTGTGTGTGTGTGCGTGTGCGCGTGCGCGTGCGCGTGCGTGCGTCCGTGCGTGCGTGTGTAAAGGAGGACAAAGTGAGATTTCGGGAGATATTGGTATCACTGAAAAGTGCAGGAAAATAATCTTTCTTTTGGTATGAAAATAATTCCTCTGAACCATGGTGTAGGCGTGAGATATTTTTGTTGAAAACTTGCCCTTGAAAAAGCGGCCATGCTGAGAAAATGGGTGGTAAAATGTGACGTGTGAATCATACCAGGCCCCTGTTACTTGGAGTCAGCCCCCTCTTACAATCAGAAACAGTTCAAACAAGGAAACCTTGAGGTCCCGACTGAAAACCCAGCTCTTCACCCTCTCATAGCCGTGCCATGTTGTCGTTCTGCTGGTGTGAGTGCGTCTGTGCGCAGGGAACGTACGTACGTGTGTGTGTGTGTGTGTGTGTGTGTGTGTGTGTGTGTGTGTGTGTGTGTGTGTGTGTGTGTGTGTGTGTGTGTGTGTGTGTGTGTGTGTGTGTGGATGAGTTTTTATTAGTTTTTATCTGTTTTGTCAGTTTTACCTGTCTTGTGTTTATCTGTCTTTTGTAAATATGTATCTTATGTAATGCGCCTAGAGCTTAGATAATATAAATAAACATGCGCTATATAAATATTCTATTATTATTATTATTATTATTATTATTATTATTATTATGCCAGTATGGTGTGGTTGCATTATATACTAGTTTTTAACATGTTTATAAGGTACACTCAGCCTTGAAGTTTTCACAGAATTTGTGTTAGTTGTTTAATTTAAGGACCCGAAATGAAAAAAAAAATCTCTACATGGCCCACAAAGTCTACCACCAGGTGTTGTTGTCGTTGTTTTCTGTTTTCTAAAAAAAGGCTGGGCGACTTTGTCCTGAGCCCATCACATCTGGTACACTGATTTTAGAGTTTTTCTGTAGAGAATTAAAAAAAATAAAAAATAAAAACTCACCTGACGTTCTCCTGAAGCATTCCCAGCTCGTTTTCCAGCAGTGGTTTGTGTTGAAACAGTTTCACGATGGCCGTCTGCACGCTGCAACAAACCAAACGGGAACCAGTTATGTTACGTTCAGTTTACACATTACAAGGCGTATGCGGTCAACTCGCCCAGCTGCTAACTCGCCCATGGCTGCTACACTCGCCCAAAGCCGAAGTCAAAGTCAACCGGCGTCGAAATCAGAGTCAATTCGCCACAAAGCCAGTCACGTAGCCAGGCGCAGTGATACGGGTGAGTAGTTAATAATTATTTTGTTTAAACCATTTCAGCCCGACAAAAAAAAAAAAAAAACACAAAAAAAGTGCTCAACACGCAAGCCACCTCAGGTTTGAGTTGAGATTTTTCGGGCTGTGTTCTTAACTGTAGTTCGTGGCTAGGCCACAGTAGCAACTCGCCAACCTGTCGGACAACCTACCCATAGCGTCCCGCTGTTGGTGAGGCATACGTCTCATTATACGGCTACGGGGGGGGAGGGGGGGGGGGACATCGGCAGGGGACACCCAATTATAGAGTGATAAGGCGTCCCACAACGTGTACTTTTCGTTTCAAATTCCCTATAACAGACGACTCCACTCGGCCAAAGCCCCGCACCTTTACTCTGCCGTGTATTGGCAAAACACAGTACGTCCGTGACGTCATTGTAGGGGAAAAGGGGGGTTATTCAAGATCAAAGAGATTGACGTAGTGGTCTTTTTCCTCAAATGATGTAAAATGGACTTACTGCTTTCTTTACAAGTTTCAGCCATATTAAACTACACGTGCTTCCCTCGCTGTAGTGTCTGGCAAAAGGTTTGCCAGCTTAAGCCATGTGGTGTGCCTCGGGACGCGATTGGTTGAATTCTGGGGGCTCGACCCTTTTGGTTGACAGGAGTGGAGTCGTCCATTGAAACGAAATGGGTGGGTGTCCCTTACAATCTTCCAACCTTCGACAACAAAAACAAAACTTGCAAGGCTTGACTTCAGCCACTTACTGTTTCCATTTCTCCACCATGTGCACGAGAGAGGGCGGGAGGGGCATGTGGTGTGTGGTCACGTGACGACCCACCTCATGCGACAGCCATCGGAACCAGTCCGAGATTTTTGGCGCTAATTTTCCGGTGTCAGTTTTCAACATGTTGCTCATTCGTCACTTCCGACTGCCCTTCCTACACAACTTCCGAGTTCAGGCAGATTCAGCCGCTACACTTCACGTCGAACTTTCGTGTTCAGTCTGTATAATCAAATGTTGTTCAATATATATACTTCTCTCCTTCCTACACAGCTTCCGACTTCAGGAAGTGTTGCGGCACTTCATGCCCAACTCTCGTGATCAGTTTGTATGTCCAAATGTTGCTCATTCTTTCCGTCCGACACACTTTGAAGTTCAGATTTCAGCAGCTGTTGCTGCGTGTCACTTTTAACTTTAGTGTTTCAGTTTTTAGCATCGAATAAGGCACATTTCTCGCTCCTTTCTTTCACAGGCCATTTCTGTCAGACTTCAAGAAACGCTGCTGCACTGACTCCGTTTCCACCTTTCTTGTTTTAGTTTTCACAACCTGACGTTAACGTGACTCTCGTAACCTGCTGGTGCAACCTTCCATATAATACATACATACATACATCATTTCGGTTGCAATCATTGCCGCTGTTCTGCGTGGACTGATCGAGATAAGCAGCGCTGGCCTTGTACTGGTTACATTTGTCAATTTATTCCCCGATGAAGCCCCCTCAAACGCACCATTTCAATGTTTACCAGGTTTCACATTAGCCAGTTTATGTTTTGGAATAGTTTCGATTGTGAATGCGTGAGCGAGCGAGTGAGTGAGTGAGTTTTTAGGGCAAGCCACAAAGACTAATTCGCGGCTGAGTGTGCCTGCACTACTTACGAACAAAAAGTAACGTCGGACAAATGACGCAACTGGTCTACGGAGCAATATAAACCTAGGACACGCAAGAGACGCTAGCGCTGCACCTTCATGCTAATTTCACGAACTCCCGATCACAAAAAAGAGTAGAAAAACAATAACAATTACAACTAGGTAAAACAAACATAAATACTAAGCGCATATACAGCAAATATTGCAACTTATCATCTCATAGGCTTCAGTTGTGAATGTGCCTGTACGCTCGATATACTGAGTCTATCATTATGATTAGTAAAGCTCGTAATGCGAAACAGTGCCGCTTACAGACTCTGCGTAACAGCAAAAGTCACATTGACCCAGTCGGCCGTTGACAGTGCTGCAACACTAGCAGCGACTTGAAACTGCTTCGCATCCCATAAAGCATTGAAGTTGGGTCAGTGACAGCCTGTGAGACGCTGTCACTGTGCATGCGTCTGTGGCACGATGTTGGACACCACCTAACAAGCTCACAGCGATCTGTGAACATAAAAATCTGAAAATGGACCTTTAATCGAAACTGTGGGAATACATCTGTGTTGTCTGTTGCCCTGTAATCGTGTTCTGAACCTTTCAGTATTTCGTTCCAGTCAGTGGTCAAGCGAGGTTACTTCGTTTCGCTCCTATCCTTCAAAGCCTCTCCAGTTTCCGAGAGATGCCCTCATTTTCACTCCTATTTTAGTGCTTGTCTTGCAGTTTGGGCTGCAACAGAACGAACATCGTGTCTCGAACATGAACTACTGACATTCCTGACCTCCCCGCCGGCTTCGAAACCTTCTATTTCTTCCTGTTTTACCAAGTTCCTCGACAAATCGCCTCTCCGCCTTTAAACGCTGACGTTTACTACTCCAGTGAAAAGAATCTTTCCGTCTAATTTAGTCAGCTTTGAAGTCTGAATTACCGACAGTTCTTACTTCCGCAGCGGGTAACGGGTTCAGGGGAAGGGATGAGCCCCTCTTGTCTAACGGTTTTGGCGGAAAGGAACTCAAGTTGGACAAAACAAAACAAAAAAAAATTGTTAACAGCTTCACTCATAATGCACTCTCTCGTTTATCCGGGTACTGACAGCTCTGGCCCGTTCTTGACTGAATACACCTCCCAAATGCTCAAAAACAGCTCTTGAACACTTGTGGTAAAGCAGCTCTCATTGAGTCGTCGTGGTAGATCCGTTTTGTGACACTTGTCTTGCAGTCTGGCCTGACGGTGTAATGGTTAACAACTGCGAAAGAAAACGACAACGGTGTCGTCGTACAACAGCTCTCCAAACGTCGTAACACCGTTAAAAAAAACAAAAAAATCGGTTTAAAAAAATCCCATAACGTTGTTATGGTAAAGCGGCTCTCGCAACGGTGTCGTCGCACAACAGCTCTCAAAACGTCGTAACGTGGTTAAGAAAGAGAAAAATCTCACAACGTTGTTATGGCTCTCGCAACGTTGTCGTGGTAAAAGTTCTCTCGACGTCGTCGCGGTAAAGCGGCTCTCGCACCGTTGTCGTGCTAGAACTTCTCGCAACGTTGTCATGGTAAAGTGGCTCTCACCATGTTGTCGTGGTAAAAGTTGTCACAGTGTTGCCATGGTAAAAACAGTTCTCACAATGTTGTCTTGAAACAGCTCTCACAACCTCTTCGTGTTAAACAAACAAAAAGTTTAAAACGTCGTTGCGGTCCTGAAGCTCATTTTCATGAAAGACTTCGATTCCAAGCCATAACTTTACTCAAGCCCGACATTTAAGCCCTGTTTAAAAAAAAAATCTAGACAACAACGTCTGTGTGTGCAGCCGCTCACGCTGATGATCACAGATATAAATCGCACCACGCAAACTGTGTAGATCCGACAGCCGTGCAACATCTATGCCAATTTACCGCCGGCACCGGCGTTCGTAGCAGGAGTGGTTTAGCACAGCATTGTCAGTCGCGTGTCGCAGCTGGTCCATTTAGGCCGAAAGGAAAGACGTCACAGGTCCTGCTGGGCTTCCGGTTCAAACGCTGTCAGCATGCGAGCACGCTTTGGCCACCATCTGAGTCTGGTCCATTTAATCCGCGCGGTTTAGTCTGATGCGTTTTTGTTTTTTTTTTTCTGTGCCGTGCATTGTGGGAGTACTGCTACGGACAGTGTGGTGTCGTTTGTGTCGCGTGTCTTCCTGATGAAGAAGCGGAAGTATGTTGATGTACTGTCTGCAAACCCACCGCTACCCAGAGTGTACGAGGAGAACGGGAGTATTCCAGCCTCTACATTTTCACCCTAAAGCCGGCGGGCACTGCGGAGCGCCACACTGCTGTCCACAGTTGTGATACAGTTGCGATTGGGGGGGGGGGGGGGGGGGGGGGGGTTCCGCCGCTGTGGCGTCATCACAGCAACCTGGATTTCAAATAGCCACAACTGTGACTGTGGTTTCCACAACAGATTCTGACTGGCTGTACTACGTCACTCGGCGCGCAAACATGGCGGACAGTGCATCTTCAATCGGTTTGTCACCGAGTACAGCTGTGTTCAGTTTTGTAGTTAGTAGACACACCGAACGCAACGACTATGATGTGCACATAATTATGTGTTTCGCGCGCTGTGCCCAGTTACGAGCAGGCTTAAGGCTGGTTGGTGAGCGGGTGTTTGGGAATCCAACGCCCTTTTGTACCACGTTTGGGTGATAGCTGGCATACGAACTCACGACCCGAGCATTGAAAGTCCAACGCTCTACCCTTCGGCTTTACCGGCTCCCCTCAACCAGAAGAGGGTGGGTGGGTGTTAGAGTTCAACGTCCTTTTCTACCACGTGTGGGTGATATCAAAGACGGAGCAACGAGAAGGTCAGCACAAATATCCAGCCCCAGCCGCCAGGATTCGAACTCACGACCCGAGCACTGAAAGTCCAACGCTCTACCATTCGGCCATTCCGGCTCGCCTGAACCAGGAAGAGAGACCGTTGCTGCATTCCTGCATCGTGCATGTGCGTGGTACTTTAGAACTTCGTTGAGTAGCTGACTTTGATTTTGATGCCATGTAGTATGTGTGCAAGTCGCTTGGACAGTCCTCGGGCGATGCTCTACTGACTAATAATAATAATAAAGGGTATTTGTGGCGCCCCATCTCGCAAGAGCTCAGGGCGCGTACATAAACATAACATAAAAACAGCGTATATAACTTACAACACACACACACACACACACACACACACACACACACACACACTGATTTTTTTTGCAGGTGACATGCAGAGATGGAGGGGGGGGGGGGGGTTGGTTCTACTGCATGGAGAAAAGATGTGTTTTAAGATGAGATTTAAAGACTGCTAACGACTGAGCATGGCGGATGTGAGAGGGGAGGCCGTTCCAAACTACAGGACCAATGTATGAAAACGCACGCTGGCCCTGAAACTTTTTCCGGCGGATGGGAATACGGAGAAGACGGGTGTCAGAGGAAGAACGGAGGTTGCGGGATGGTGTGTAGAGCTGAATGAGAGCGGACTAACAGACGACTCCACTCGCAAGCCCCGAGGACAAAGCCCCGCACCTTTACTCTGCCGTGTATTAGCAAACCACAGTACGTCCATGACGTCACTGTAGGGTTAAAGGGGTGATTTCAAAATGAAAGAGACTGACGTAACGGTCTTTTTCCTCAAATGACATCAATCGACTTACTGCTTTCTTTTCATGTTTCCCGCAGTCATATCCAACTACACGTGCTTCCCTCGTTGTATAGTGTCTGGCAAAAAGTTTGCCAGACCATGCCATGTGTTGTGCTCATTATGCCGCGGGACGCGATTGGCGGAATTCTGGAGGCTCGACCCTTGTGATTGACAGGAGTGGAGCCGTCCATTAGGACGAAAGGGCTGCCCTGACTAGTGTACAAATGACGTCGTAATATTGTAATTTAACTACCGCCTCGTGTAACCCCTCTTGAATTTGTGTACGCGCGCGCGCGTGTGTGTGTGTGTGTGTTCTCATAGTCGCACGCTGAACTGTGTCCGAGTCATTTCGCACAACTGACCGGCTTCTCTGTCCATTATCAGTGTTATGCTGACGCCGCCGGCTGTACACCGGTCCTGTTCAGTCTTCACTGATGTATTGGTCTACATAGTCTCATGTCAATCCCGCTGATCTCGATGTTTATCCTGAATATACATACGACATCCGACAACATCATCCAGACCCCCAAACTGAAGAGGCAAAAAGATACGAGTCAGACACAGGTGGTTTGCAAGCGGTTAGTCAGAGGGGTTTGTGCATGATCTGCACGGACTGAGAATGATCCAAAAAAAAAATTGTAGAAATAAAATGTAAAGAAGAAATGCAGACCTATCCGGATGTCAACTGACTACTCACATATATCTATAATACAGACTACACAGTACAAACACGGATTTCAAAGAAGAAGAATTCCTATTAAAAATAAGGCTGGGCATGACACCCTAAAAATGCTTTAAAAATCCCCCCCCCCCCAAAAAAAAAAAAAATAATAATAATAAATAAATAAATAAAAAAAATCACAAAAATTCAGCAGCCAAAGACTCACTCCCTCGTTCCTCTGTCGTCCGCTAGTTCTTGTGCTACCCGCGCATGAATACAAACAGTCCACATGCCAGGCTCATATTTCACTGTTTTCACTATTACTTGGCAGGAAACTTAGTTACAAAGCCAAGAAACAGCCACAATATACCAGTTTTTACCGCTCTGCATACACATTCTAAGGGCAAAAATTCTGCACTATATTCAGCGGATGTGTATTTGTATTGTATGCACCCACAAGCTAGTAGTGGCGTGTAACCGATAGTACACAATCCAAGATGGCTGCCACCATAACGAAGACTCGACTTTGGCTACGTAACACAGATGCACATTTGGGGGAAAACGCTATATATTCCTCTAACACATAACGTTCCAGATGACACCCTAGAAATGCTTTAAAATTCACCAAAAAAATTCACAAAAATCAGGCAGCCATAGACTCATGTGTAGAGTAAATTTCAACAAATTCCAATATTCCGTTTTTTTGGCAATGTTGGCAGCGACCACATACCCCCTCATTCCACGGTCGTCTGCTGGCTCCTGTGCCAGGCCGCGCATGAATACAAATAGTCCACAAACCAACCTCATTTTTCCCTAATTTTACTATTACCTGGCATGAAACTTGTTTACAAAGCCAACAAAAAGCACCAGATTGCCATTTTTTTTACTCTGCACACAAATTTTAAAAGGGGCAAAGATTTTCTACTATATTTAGCCGACTCAGTGCTACTACATGACCCGGAAGCTAATACCGCTCTGTAACCTTTGCAGCGCTGTTAGGTGTGGCTATAGTGCGACGCCGGTATCACTAATATGCGAGTGGTTTCGCACTACACAGTTCTGTCCCTGCGTTTTGTTGGCTTCACTCCCCTCTATCTTGTATTTGCCATACAGACAACCGTCCACCTCCGAGTCAGTCGTGCCTATGTTGTATTTGCCATACAGACAACCGTCCACCTCCGAGTCAGTCGTGCCTATGTTGTATTTGCCATACAGACAACCGTCCACCTCCGAGTCAGTCGTGCCTATGTTGTATTTGCCATACAGACAACCGTCCACCTCCGAGTCAGTCGTGCCTATGTTGTATTTGCCATACAGACAACCGTCCACCTCCGAGTCAGTCGTGCCTATGTTGTATTTGCCATACAGACAACCGTCCACCTCCGAGTCAGTCGTGCCTATGTTGTATTTGCCATACAGACAACCGTCCACCTCCGAGTCAGTCGTGCCTATGTTGTATTTGCCATACAGACAACCGTCCACCTCCGAGTCAGTCGTGCCTATGTTGTATTTGCCATACAGACAACCGTCCACCTCCGAGTCAGTCGTGCCTATGTTGTATTTGCCATACAGACAACCGTCCACCTCCGAGTCAGTCGTGCCTATGTTGTATTTGCCATACAGACAACCGTCCACCTCCGAGTCAGTCGTGCCTATGTTGTATTTGCCATACAGACAACCGTCCACCTCCGAGTCAGTCGTGCCTATGTTGTATTTGCCATACAGACAACCGTCCACCTCCGAGTCAGTCGTGCCTATGTTGTATTTGCCATACAGACAACCGTCCACCTCCGAGTCAGTCGTGCCTATGTTGTATTTGCCATACAGACAACCGTCCACCTCCGAGTCAGTCGTGCCTATGTTGTATTTGCCATACAGACAACCGTCCACCTCCGAGTCAGTCGTGCCTATGTTGTATTTGCCATACAGACAACCGTCCACCTCCGAGTCAGTCGTGCCTATGTTGTATTTGCCATACAGACAACCGTCCACCTCCGAGTCAGTCGTGCCTATGTTGTATTTGCCATACAGACAACCGTCCACCTCCGAGTCAGTCGTGCCTATCTTGTATTTGCCATACAGACAACCGTCCACCTCAGTCGTGCCTATCAGTAATAAACAAACGCACGCGATTCACAGCTTTACATCAGCCAGCCTAAGTGCACTTTGTCACTCAGTGACAATTAGCTCTGTGGTTCCTTCACATTTCCAAGGGAAGTGACTCTCGTTTTTCACTACCGGCGCTGACTCGTTCCTTTCAGGAAAATAACAAGCGGGCTAATTCCATCTTTACTAAGCAGCCTTGTGTTTTTGGAACAGTTTCGCTCATAAGTGCGCCTGAACGCTCGATATACTATATCTTGGTGATTAGTACAGCTCTTAATGCGATACAACACTGTTCAAGTTACATTTTGATCGAGCACACTGTGAAATAACACAGGGACCCCAAAGCTGTTCGCTTCTGTCCACTTTCCTTGTCACCGAGTATTTTTGTTTTTTCCTTCTTAGGTATCACTTAGCTCGGCTCGGTCTCGGTTAGCCCGACTTGAGCATCGTCGTATGGGGCCTAGAGTTATCGACGTACCCGGAACAGGGTTGTCACCAAAGTATATATGGTACTCTACATCCTTTCTTCCAAGATCTTTGCTGTGGCTAATGTGGCTGTGTGCAGGTGGCTAGATTCAGTGGCTGGTCAGACGCAGTCATTTTGCACACCTACCAGCGGCAGAATGCACCCTCATCAAATAAAATCGGATCGCCGGCGGGAACGGCTGAATCGCGACGCCGTAGGCTCGCCAGAAAATAGAACACTGTCATATCCCCCCCCCCCCCCCCCCCGCTTTCGCTCACCCTTTGTATATTGTCCAGCGTCGGGCCGCGGTGCCGCTGGTAGCCAAAGTGTGTTGCAACGTATGACCGCAACCCCCGCGCAATACACAAGCGGGTTCCTCGCTGGCTCGTCGCGTGTGCCAGGGGCTTGTGTGGTTCGATGGTAGACACAGCCAGACTGAACAGCTCATAACAATTTGTGAGCGCAGAGGCACAGGAGATGGGCCTTTGAAATAACACTGATTTACACTATGCGCTAACTTGCAACAGTGGTGCAGAAAAGTCAGTGTTCGCCGTGTATCCTTCTCTGAATGATATGCAAGAACAAGACTGATTGCTCAAGCAGATTGTTCAAGATTTGTTTTCTCACTTAACCTGATGTCCTCCCCCCCCCCCCCCACCTTTTGCTTCACTCCTCCAGACGAGTCACCAAGATAATATACGGATACTGCACGCATGTTTCAAAAACAAACGTTGTTTTATCAGTGTGGTGTCGTGTGGTGTCGTGTGGTGTCGTATAGTGCGATAGACTTCCCCTCGGCCCACGTATCCGTCTCTTCTGACACGCTCAAGGCGCCGCAGGGCTGGATGACGAAGCAGTGAGCGCCTGTTGCTGATAAGCGCTGCTTAAATTTTTATGTGCGAACCTCGACCCTGCGAATCACACTTGTGCGTGCGGCAGTTTGCAAGTTTGTTTTCCACGTCACCGGCCATAACCTACTCGTCTTCGCCGGAATGACGGACGCGGTTTTTTTGTTGTTGTTTTTTTTTAGTGTGCTCCCGTTATATGATCATTCTCCATGCACGGACTAGAATGCATTCACGCCGCTACCGCTCCCAAACAACCATGTATCACAGTGCGGGAGTGCACTCACAGCCTCTCAGTGCTTAGGAATAATTACAGGCAAGGCCTTTGCTCCGTTTCACGTGATACACTTTGGCTTCAGGTGATTACACACAGGTGATCGGGTATCAGGGGATGTAAGGGTCATCCACATTTCTTTTCTCGTTGACTGATCAGAATCGTCCTTGAAACTTGACCAACAGATGCACAACAGAGACAACTACACACACGGTATACAACTGAGTCTCGGAACTGACAACTCTTGCCTCTGTGGCCCGCTGCTTTGCTGGAAGGAAAGCGTGTTCTGCTAGGTCAGTAAACGTTTCGTTTGATCCAACGTAGAATGCTCAGCCTATGTGTGCCGACATCGACCTCGAAACAAATAAGTATCGGAACTGACACACATACATGTGATCGGCCACCTGAAGTAACGCCTGTTTTCCCCAGGGAATCTTGGAGTTTAATCACCACAGGCTCGTTCCAAGTGCCTGTTAACGCGGGCCTCGATTCACAAACTGACGTGTCCAGCACTGAACAAGCCCGGCTGTCCAGCTCCAACTAACAAGGAAGTTTCACCGATACAGATTCTTACACCTGCATCGTGTCATCTACACCACCTTCGCACGTCCTGTAACATATTGTCCCCGCCCCCTGTGGTGATCCAATCGACTCTGATGGCCTTTGGTTCACAACTGTTGCGCGCTCCCTCCGACACGGCACGCTGTCACAACTGTGTTAACCCTTTGCATGCTGCTTTACCGGCTCAGTGACCTAGTTGTGTGCGGCACAGAACAGAATAATATATCCCGGAGGTAAAAGGGTGGGTGGGTGTTTGAGGGTTTAACGTCCTTTTCCACCACATACGGGTGATATCAAAGACGGGGGCAACGATGAAAAGGTCAGCACAAATATTTGGCCCCAGCCGGCCGGGAAACGAACTAGCGACCCGAGCATTACAAGTCCAATGCTCTACCATTCGGCCATCCCGGCTCCCCCGGAGGTACAAGCAACGTTATGGTTAGAGGTGCTGTACATAACTGCTCTACACTATCGCTTGAGATTTGACGATTTCGCCAGCGGCATTGTATGTTGAGTTTGAAATCTCATTACTAAGGTGAGACAACAGACCATCACATCGCTACCGGATTGGGGAATGGCTGAGCCTGGGGACTTGCCAAGTGCATGTAGCGAACTTTAGAGATACGCTGACAGACACTTTCAATTGTTTGTGAAGTGTGAAGGCACTCGTCATTTTTTTCCCCTTTCATTTCACGCTCAAAGATGACAGAGGTGGGTCCGTGGGTGTAACGTCGAAGACGACAAACTAGATTAGAGCTTATCAGTATGGTCGAGGGTGGGTGGGTGTTTGGGAGTTTAACGTCCTTTTCCACCACGTAAGGGTGATATCAAAGACGGGGCAACGAGAAAAAGGCCAGCACAAATATTTGGCCACAGCCGGGATTCGAACTCACGACCCGAGCAATGAGAGTCCAACGCTCTACCATTCGGCTATCCCGGCTCAGTGTGGTCAAGGTGAACAACCGAACGACTGACTTGTTATCTCCCAGCTGCATCAGTGACCGCTGGCCGTTACATGAACCACCAATCAACTCGGTGGCTATCTACAGATTTGTCTGTCTGTCAGCTGCTGGGTCGTGAGTTATCTAACACTCTAAACCCTAACAAGCACATTATAAAATGACCACTGCTGGTGGGTTGAGCGCCGAGCATTTGTTGTTGCTGTTTGTTGTTGATGATTCGACAGTTACAACAGAGAGACCTTTCTGCACTTGGGTAGTGACCGACTAAAGATTACTCCCACGCCGTTGACACTTACTAACGCCCAGCAAGACCTACAGAGAGACGTGACCTGAATTGTGACAGCTGTCTTTGTTTCGTACACGAAAGCCGAACCGTTCAGGTTCAGTCACAGCCACTAAAGACGAAGGTGTGACACTGGTCATGACCTACCTGGACAAGGTGCTACCAGTACCCCTACGCCGTCCGGTCTCCTGTTTTTTTTTTTTTTTTTTTGGTTGTTTGTTTGTAGTGTTCCTTGGCATTATGTGTTTCTTTTGATTATTGCTTTGATTATTTTTCTGATTCTTCCTTTCTTTCATTTTCTTCTTCTTCTGTTTTATTCCTTGTGCAGACAGTGGGTCACGGACTAAAGATCGACTTGACCTGTCTTTCGATGTGGGGAATTGTTTCGGCCTAAAAGGACTAACTCGCCTCATTCAAGTCTTAATGAACACCAATCAACTCGGTGGCTATCTACAGATTTGTCTGTCTGTCAGCTGTTGCTGGGTCGTGAGTTATCTAATGCTCTAAACCCTAACGAGCATGAACACACACAATCGTCACAAGTTTCTTCTGAACCGAACCTACACAACGTTTGACGTGACTGAACCTGTCCTGATCATCCGTGATCAAAATCGATGTATTAGTGCAGTGTAGCGGCACTTCCAAGTGACTTTACAAGTTCTTCCTTTCACGCAAGCACTCAAATGAATTTTCTTGTAGTCAAGTACTTCTGTAATTGAGCTTCACGAGGAACAGTTTCCATCTACTGAGGTTGTGGCTTCTCACATTGTAGACGCGCAACAAGTTGCTGTTCCCAAACTCACCCGTTTGTGTTTTCGTGCATTGACATACCACGCAACGTTTCTTCATCGAATAGACTGACGCGAGGTCTGTACCAGCTGTCGACAAGAACTGCCGAGGAAGCCCAAGACTGTCGTTGATATATATATACTAATATACACGATGCAGTTCTGCTAACACTCGACACTCAATCCTGTTGCGTCCACTCGCACCGGCTCTCGTGTTTTTGTGCGCTGAAATACCACACAATATTTCTTCATCGATTACACATGTACGGCGGCTATTGCAGCCCAGCTGTCGACAGGAACTGACAAGCCAACTTACGACTGTTGTTGGTATACTATCTATGGCGCAGTTCGGCTAACACTTGATACTTTGTCAGTGCACACTTCCTCCTGGTCCAAGTTATCGATGGTCACACAGTGCCTAGAGGTTCCGTCACGCCAGATCCGATTTCGCAGACGTTCGTACAACAAAAGCTGCGCGGGTTGTAGCAAGTGACAGTGTGGTGTGTGGTCAGCCGTTGTTGGGGAAGACTGCCGGCTAGGGTGCGAAGCCATAGAGAATTTGTGTGGGTTGGATACTGCTGTTACCCGAGTTTTACACGCGCTATCCTCCGTGTTTACTGGCATTTGCCAAAGCCAGCTTATGTTTCGCATTTGAGTGTGCGTGTACTGACGCGCAGAATTTTAAAACCCCAATCGACTTTTCTGCCGCCGGCACTTCGCTATTTAAAAAAGTCTGTTTCACTCCCCCAGATTTTCTTTCCGAGTCTGCAGGAAAAAAAATCGCCTGTAGTATTTCTTCTGCAGAAAAACAGAATTGGCAGGTTTTCTGGGAAAAAAAAAACAGAATTGGCAGGTTTTCTGCAGAAAAAAATTCTGCTTAAAAAAAAATGCCGTTTTCTGCGGAAAAAATATGGTAAATTACACGTCCCCCCCCCCTCCCCCCGCCGAAAAACTGTGCCACTTTGTCATCTCTCGCCATTGACAGCTTTCTTACAGCGGTGCTGTGCGTCAGACGTGCACATTGTGATTTTTTTTTAATCTAACACTACTCCTCTGCAAAGAAGGACAATAGCTGTCACAGATGTACAGTCATGTGCCTGCAGCTTTGTGTGGGCATGCCGTACTAGTACAGACTTTAGATTAGTGCAGTCATGACTTGTTTCCTTTTCTTTCTTTCTTTCTCACTTGCACGCGGCAGGGCCGCCCGGGTGTAAGTGACGCTCCGCGAAAAGGCACCGGGCTTGTCTCGTCTTATCACACGAGATTTCTCTTTCAGACTGTATAAATAGCACTCAGCTGAGGAAACTGAAGAGAAAACGGTAGACGACACGAGGTTTCGGGTAGGTCTGCACGGAAGACCGCTAAAAACAGAAACCCGAATACGGCAGCAACCAGGAACACTTGTAAACTGCTAACACTATGATAGAAGAAATGCGACGTGACCAGCATTTTAACGTGAGCAGGCTTCTGGGCCCGCATGCGAAAGTCGGGGTTAGGGAGTTTAGCCCCGGGTTAGAGTCTAACCTCGAACTAAACTAGCTGTAAGGTTGTTTTTTTGGGGTTTTTTTGTTTGTTTGTTTGGGGTTTTTTTGTGTTTTTTTTTTTTTTTTGGGGGGGGGGGGGTTGCTTTAAATCAGGAAGCGTCCGAAAGACAGTAGGTCAGTCACAGGCTGCTGACATCTTCCGCTTTCGCGGGTTCTTGTCCCTTATCTTTCTCTGCCTCCTTGCTTGCTTGATATACTCCTTCCTTCCTCCCTCCTTCACTCCCTCGATCGTTTGCTCGCTCGCTTGCTCACTTACTTACTCTTACTTGAGCTGACTTACAATTTTAACTTTACCTATTCACCTACCTTCGTACCTAGTAACTTAATTTACCTACCTACTTCACTTACTTTTAATTACTTACCTACTTTTAATTACTTACCTACTTTACTTACTTAGTTACTTACTTTTTTAACTTTACTAAATTATTTTACTTACCTACTTTACTTATTTTACTTACCTGCTTTACTTACTTTTTTACTTAGTTACTTACTTGTCTAACTTTACTAACTTACTGTACTTACCTACTTTATTTTAATTACTTACTTTACCTATTTACTTTCCTACTTTACGGACTTTCTTACTTAGGTATTTACCTTTTTAACTTAACTTACTTACCTTCTCCGAAACGCGAACAGCTGAGCTAACCCTTCGCACCACGTGACTTTAATGTGGTGACATGATGTCCGAAGTGTGAGAGAACGCATGTGACTACTCACGTGAGCGTGCGTCAGTGTTGCCCGGGTTCTGTTCGCGGTGCTTTGAGCCAAATAAGTGGGATGAAACGCCTACAATTTTGGAATTATTATTATTATTACTATTATCACTATTATCATTATTATTGTTATCATTATTGTTATTCCCACACTGGTTCAATGGCAACACCACAAGCTTACAGACCTCAGTGTTAGACGGCAGAGGAACTCGCTGATTCAAGAGTTACAGTATCTGTTTCGAAGCGCTTTTTGAGAGCTGGGGAGGGCGGGTGGGTGTTTGGGGGTTTAACGTCCTTTTCCACCACATACGGGTGATATCAAAGACGGGGCAACGATGAAATAGCCAGCACAAATATTTGGCCCCAGTCGGGATACGAACTCAGGACCCGAGCATTAGAAGTCCAACGCCACCCCGGCTCCCCTTGACAGTTCGGGAGTTGCCGCTACGGGCAAGGTATGCCGGCGTCAGTCGCTGTAATTGCAGCACAACAGATGTCCACAGCCTGTATGTGTGTCTGTAGTGATCTGTTTTATCTGGTCTGTGTTTACAGCTCTATAGCCGTCTCATAGCCCGGACTTGATCAGACGCCGCATGGCCTGTAATCGATGTAGTGCGACAGCTTGTCGTGAACAGAACGATAGGCCTGCAGGAAGTTCGAACACAATTAACTTACTGCTTATTCTGAAGGCATAAACAGTGCGCTCTTTTGTGTGGGTGTCTGTTCAACACTGCTTCGCTGTTTGCGTTCACTGGGACACGGTTTGCATACGCGATATTGAAAGGTGGTTGCTTTTATGAGTGGCAGTATTATTGTACCATGAAACAAGAGAAGCCGAGTCTGTTAACGCCGCTGATGCAACAGATGCCCAGGCGCCATTCCTGCTTGCGCGTTAGGCTGACGTCACGCGTGGAGCGTTTTCAGTCCGACCAAACAGCGAACATGGTGTTTTTCCGTGTTTCTCGTGTGACATGCATTCTTTCAGTTTTGTCGCTCCAGCGTTTTGGGATTCTCTGCCTGCAAATCTGAGAAATGCGCCCACACTGTCTGCTTTTAAGAGCAATCTTAAAACGTTCCGGTTTTTTTTTCAAAGCATTCCAGTAATTTCCTTAGCCGCGAATTAGCCCTTGTTGCTTGTGCGGCGTGTGGCCACAAATAATAATAATAATAATGAATATTTATTTGCGCTTATTCTCTGTGAGCTCTAAGCGCTTACAGAGAAGGTAAATAACTAAAAGAAACTAAAAAGCTACTAGAAGATAAAAAGCACTAAAAAGCACAAATAACCAGCTCCAGTCATTTCCTGGGTAACTAGTCATTTTCGCCAGCGTATGTCTGTCCATCGTGTGTAAAATGTGCGTGAGTGTCGGCGAGTGTTGGCGAGTGATCGGCGCATTGAGTTTTATTTAAAGAAACGCGCCCTACAAATACCATTTATTAGTATTATTTATTTATTGATTAAAACACGCCATTGTCCTAAGTTTTCCAGAGCGTGTTACGAACGTTTTCCGTGACTGTTCGAGCACCAAAAACGTATCCCGTGTGCCAAGAGTCTTAGCTGATAAAAAAAAAAATTGTTGTTGCTTACGCGGTTTTAAGGTATAAATACTCACTTACGCCTCCGTACGCTTGTACTGCCCTGAGGCTTAGTTAGTTAGTTAGTTAGTTAGTTAGTTAGTTAGTTAGTTAGTTAGTTAGTTAGTTCTTAACGCCGCGCAAGCAACAAAGACTATTTCGCGGCTAGCCCCAGGGGCAGGTCTTGCTGGTCATGAATTTATAATTTATCAGAAGTCCCTATCGGTGGGTCTTATATGACAGGATCAGGTTGGTTACTACGCTTTGTGAGATACACTGTGACATCAACACAATGTTTGTGTAGCACGTATGGGTACTAATATGACACGTTCGTTTTTTAACCCACATACTGCCTTAATCGTGACTGGCTGATTCCATCTCTGCTAAGCCAAGTTATGGTTTGCTCGGGAGTGCGCCTGTACGCTTGAAATACTCTATCTTAATGATTAACACAGCTACACAATGTTGTTTACACTTTGCCTGAGTGGTTGAACATTCCGGCAAATTCTCAGTACTGACTGACTGTTGTTACATTACTGCCGGCCGCGGCGCTCAGTGTGGTCGCCGCGACTGACATGAGTACGCTCCTGTTGGTTGAATAATAATAATAATAATAATAATATTCTTATATGGCGCAGTATCCCCACAGGGCGCTTCACAATTACCGTCTAAACTAATAAGAGTCTGCAACATATACTAACATAACACGTGCACACACACACACACACACACACACACACACACACACACACACACACACACACACACACACACACACACACACTCCTAGCTGCCCTTTCACCTGCAACAGGGCTCATAATGGGTCAAAATCTGTGGCGAATCTAGTTGTAGTCGCATTACAAACGCTGTCACTGTGCAAGTGTCTACGTGGGGTGATGAAACAATACCACGAAAACAGCTGAGAACAGCTGTGAGCCGGCATTAAAATGGTAGCATTAGCTTTGTTACTTCTACACGCTCTTCGTCTTACCTTTTCTTTATACGCAGGAAAATCTCCATGGTTTACTCTCGGTTGTGCTGTGGACTACAGTCTCGTCCGATGTCCCTCTAGTCTGTACGATATTATTACTGAATCCATAATACACACCCCCACACACTCACACTTGCAGCACGTTTCACCGCCTCTTGTCTCGATAATCAGTAGGCGTACAGCCCATCCCATATCGCGTACTAAACCCATTGTTACACGTGAGTCTACTGTTCAAAGATACATGTATGTACCTGTGTTGTCAGTGTGATATCATTGTGATAATCCACAGCGGTCAAAGATCACACGAAAGCCGCGCTCAGCTTACTTGGAGCGTAATGACACAACCAGGTTTAGCTGCTGCGGTGGAGTGTATGCCTAACTACTAGTTGGAGATCTGTTTTTTTTTTATGTTGTTTCCATAGTAATGGAAACAACATAATAGGACGGGCTAAAATTTCCACGTTCATAGGCAAGCATCTGTGGTACAAACGCACGTCACTGCCGATCTCCCGCAGAGACGATTTTGCAAGTGTAACTCTGACAATGACGTAAGAAAACTTGCGTCATCGATGCTGACGCGTATGGTGTTCCGAACGCACTTCTCCTCCTCAGTGAGTGCCGTCTGTGTGGATGTGCGTGTGTGTGTGTGTGTGTGTGTGTGTGTGTGTGTGTGTGTGTGTGTGTGTGTGTGTGTGTGAATTGTGTCCGGGCCCGTTTCTTGGAAAATACTCAACCGAATGGCTTCAAATTTGGGGTATCCAAATATATCAAAATGTTACATTAGACGATTCAAGCGTGTGATGACTGCTTAAGTGATTTGGGAGTTATCGCCCTTTTGAGACAAGTTGGTTGTCTTTCGTGTACAGGCGTAATATTTATTTAAATCACTCAATGTTTTGGCAGTAGATAGCTTGAATACGGACTCTGAATGGAGTCACTACTAGAAAATGGTCGCTCTTATAGTTTTCATGTAAACCGAGCCTGAGTTGACATTGCATGTGAACCCAGTTCAGATGCCTATTTCTCCGAAAATACTAAACCAATCGATTTCAAATTTGGGGTTTCTAAATGAATCAAGATTGTTGAATAGAAGGCCCGATCCAGGTACGATTGCACACATGATTTGCGAGTTATCGCCCTTTTCAGAAAAAGTGGCTTTCTGGCGTTTAAAGGCGTAATATTTATCTAAACCACTCCATTTTTTGGACATAGATAGCATGAATACGGACTCTCAACTAAGTGAATTTTGGAGGTTGTCGCTTTTATACTTTTGGCGTAAGCCGTACCTGATGAAAGTGCTGGTGAACACACTTTAGATCTCAAAATCGATCCTACTATACATAGATAATGAGCCTGGGGTGCCATAAAAAATATACAAAAAAATTAGAAAAATTCACTGCAGCCGTTATCGTCAGTTGACTCGAAAATTTGTACTCACAGCACATTTCCTCTACAAGCCACACGCCTCACTTCTTCTTCTTCTTCTTCTGCGTTCCCGGCCATGCTAAATGGAAAGTCCGGTCTTGGTGACGAACTCCGCTGTCCGCCGCAGTGACGCTGTCGGTCCCCAGAGCTTCTCTTGTAGGTCCGCCTCACACGCCTCACAAACATCGAAGAAGAGACGCACGCGCACTGACGTAAAGTAAGTGCGTCATGTTTGATTGACGTGATGCTGTTTTTTCTTGGGGGTGTCTCGCCACTTTCTTTCCGAATTCCTCTGTTTGGAGACGTGGTGTATTTTACTTCTACTATGTCGCCATCTTCGTGCAATCGCAGAGAAGACACGGGATACAACAGAATACAACTCCAATACTTTATGAACAGAATATGCACGGAGAACAAATTCATGAAAGAAGAAGAACCCAGAACGCTGTGCAGGGCTGCTTACATACTGAACAGGTCAGATCTAGAACATTTCTCAACTTACTGGAAGGTTCGATATCTTTCCAAGGTGACGTAATCTACTGACGTTACTGCGACAGCATGTTCTGGGATGGTCTAGAAATTATTTTGCATCGAAATGCAGTATCTTTTCGCGATCTCTACAACTTGACATGTGGAAAGCGGGAATTTTAGTGGGTTTCGTTTTTGCCACTGACTCACACTCAGAAGCATAATGCAAAGATCTTGGAAACATAAAGATAGTTCACTTACCTCCCTTTGAGGGACAACGCGTAAGAGTTGTCTGCGCGCATTAGCGCGCATCCCGCAGATCTACGCAGTAATGGCAGTAAGCTTATGGCAGAAAGCCAGAAACCACGCGTGCAATGGTGTGCAGCGCCGAATTGCTGTCAGAAGCGAACACCAGGAACGGGAAAACCTTTCTGTAGATTTCCCCCTTGAAAAATAGAGGTAGGTATGCCTACGATATCGAAGTTGGAGCCAAGATCGGTATCGAAGTTGGAGCCAAGATTATGTTTTCTCCCAAACATAACACATAGCATCACACGTGAAAACCAAAATCGCCGCATCCACGACGTGTGACTGGCGTAAATTTAGTATAGAATCCGCATGCTTGTAAAAAGTCTGTTTGTTTGACCCAACCCTACACTAGCCGCCGTAAAACATTTTAACAAAATAAACGGCAAAAACGAAGATGTCAGCGACTGACAGGTGGTCTCCCCCATATATTTCGCATGTGTTTTAGGCCTATGGAAAACATAAGACAGTACTCTCAAAGTTCCGGAGGACGAACGAAAGATCTAGTTTGGCTTTCACTGCGGTACGTAGGCTTCGCAGTGCATTTCGTTCGATGTGTTCAAGTAAAACTAGTACGGAACACAGAAAGATCGAATGTGCGAGAGATCCAAAGATGGACGCATCCGCTGAATACTTCCTGCTAACTCAGCATTAATCATATCTGCGACCGACGATCCAGCAGATTCTATGTTGTGATATGGTTTTACAATGGTTAGAATGAAGTTCAGCCGGATGATTTTGTTCTGTGTGTGTGTGTGTGTGTGTGTGTGTGTGTGTGTGTGTGTGTGTGTGCGTGTGTGTGTGTGTGTGTGTGTGTATCAGTGCAACGTGCCGCTAGCACAGTTCAAGTCAACGTTATTTGTAAAGTTTAAAAAAAAAAAACACCACCGCCAACAAAACAACAAAAACAACACCAAAACCTGATGTCTGCGCCTGCCACGTGTGTTTACTGCTGTTTGTTTACACTGCATGCAAACCTCTTGATTTTTAAGAAAAGAGTTCTGTACATACCTACAGATTTCCCCCCAACAGTATGTGAACTGGAACAAGTGCCGATGAACGTACCTGCCGCCGTATGAGTGACAACTCTGTGTGTGTGTGTGTGTGTGTGTGTGTGTGTGTGTGTGTGTGTGTGTGTGTGTGTGTGTGTGTGTTCTGAATTTAGATGCAGGTAGACGCTAGCACAATTTAAGTCACCGTGATTTGTAAACTTGTCAGGGGAAAAAAAAATTACGCTGTATCTGCGTCAGCCGCGTGTGTTTACTGTTTGTTTACACTGCATGCACACGTACCACTTGAGGTCTTTTTTTTTGACAAGAAAGCGAGAAAAAAAAAATGTTTGTTTTTCAACAGGAATACCAAAAGAAGTATTTCCCCGTTTATATTTGTCTGTTATTTGAACAATTCGGCGCAGAACACAATTGCATGCCCGGCTTTTGTGATCGCTTTCCACTTTCCGCCATGCTGTCACTATAGGGGCCAGATCTAGGATGCGCGCTAATGCGGGCAGACAACTCTTCTCGTTGTCCCGCTATATGTCTCTCTTACGAGGGCAGGAGTGACGCGTCTTTCTGATTCCAAGGTCTTTGCATAATGTGTGTGTGTGTGTGTGTGTGTGTGTGTGTGTGTAGGGGGGGGGGGTGCGTGCGTGCGCGCGCAAGCGCGCGTCTAAGGCGAGAGAGAGAGAGAGAGGGTCTCTTCTCCGATACCAGTAAGCAATCGTCTGTCAGTCAGGTCTGCGGGAAGTAACTCTGTCAAAGGGGAACGACTTTATTACAAGAATTCATTCACCCATGTAGAACCTCGCATACGCCAAAAGGTTGTGACGTCAACCAGCTAGGCGAGCTCACACGACCTCATGTGTTTGGGTTTTTGCAAGTGCATAGAGGCACGATAAGGGTTTTCAGTACTTTCTTTATGTCAGCATGCTTGATGTCAGAGAGCTTGCGTTCCGGCGTGTGCGCGCGGGCTGCATACATGACACAACGACTACGACTGTGACTACAGCATGTCATTGAATGGAAACAACATATTGGGCTGGTGGCCATCTTGTTTGTTTTGTTGTTGTTGTTGTCAGTGGGTGCCCGTTCTTGTCCTTCACTGGTTTGTCTGTCTGCTGTCTGGGGGGGGGGGGGGGTGTTATTGGTGTTGATTTTAACTTCTTCTGTAATGAGGTGGGGGGAGGGGGGAGACAGCCGAATGGTCGAGTGTTGAACTTTGAGTCAATACTCGCGTCGCGAGTTCGAATCCCGGCTGGGGCCGAATATTTGTGCAGGCCTTTTTCTCGTTGCACCGTCTTTGATGTCACCCGTACGTCAGTGGTGGAAAAGGGCGTTAAACTCATTAAAACACCCACCAACCCTTCTGTAATGGTTTTCACTCCGCGTGCATGCATACCCGTCTTCTTAGCAACACAAGCACTTCAGTCCCTTTTAGCTTAATCTTCCAAATCCAATAAGCAGAAAGGCCTGCAGTCGGGGAAACAAAGTACACAATACCGCCTTTTGACGTGAAAATTCCCCACTCGTCGAATCACAAACTATGATCAGTGGTTGCCAGTGGATGGCAGAAGCAGTGTTTAGTCTGACAGGCTGCCATGTAAAATAGGGCGGACCCGAACAGCTACGGTCTGCACGTGCAGAGATGCTGCGTCCCCTCTATCTTCAATCGCATAAAGAACAGGGTGCTGTACCAGCAAAGAAAAGAGGACACGAGGGGGTGGCGTGGAGTGGAGGCGGGGGGCCGGTTGCGATCGCTGCGTGACGGTGTTTCAGACGGTTTGTCGGTGTACCCTCCTCGGCGATATCGCAGCCGGCGCAGCAATATCTAATCTTGCCTACACTGCCCTTCATTTACCAATCGATCTACTACTAATTATCATTATTTTTATTATTGTTATGTTGTCATGGTTGATCTAACATTTTATTGTCCCTCAGCTCGGAAAGTGCTGGTTGCTTCCCCTGAGGAGAAACGCGTCGCCGTGGTGCGGCAGTGTCACCCACCTTCCTCAAACTGCACGCCGGCGCCGATTTCGCCTCTCATCTCATCTCTCCCACAGCTGATAATCACTACGCCAAGTAGGTCGATCCACATCCGTGCACTGCGATCGTGTTAGTGACTCGTAAGCAGCCAAAATCTCTCCGCCGCGCGAAATAACTCAGCTGGAACTGAAGCACTTCGTCAACAATTGCCGGATCAGTCACATCCGCAAAGTACTGAGTTCCCGGGAAACGTGAGCCTAGTTTGAGTCTCGTCGCTTTAGTTCTACATCGTTAGCGTGTTGTTCACAGGTTTCATGATAGCAGCTTACATATATGTATTGCCAATGCCGCGAAACAGTCTTTGTAGCTTGCGCGGCATAAAGCCCTAAATTACTAACTAACTGTATTGCCAAATACATGGTAAAGGACACCGGCAGATAAATGACGTTTTTCCGTCAATTTTCCAAACTGTGGCTGAGACTAGTTCGGGTAACCCATGAGTGATTGGGGAAGTCACCTCGATAAGAGGGACGCTCTGCCTAGGCTGAGACCAGACGGTGATGACGTCACAGCCGAAGCGAGCTACGACCACCTACCTACATACGTTGACTTTCGTGTGGCCGGGACGGAAAGCCGGAGGACCCTGGATGAGCAGCCCGGACGGCAGGAAAAGCGGCTAAGTGTTAGCGGAGAAATGTATAGAAGGGTGTACTTACGTTTCGAAGACTTCCGCCTTCCTGGCTGCCTCCACAGGGGACAGTCCTGCACAGAACGGGAGGGGCAGGGCGGAACCACGACGACTGCTTGCTCGGGACGACCAGCTGGCCAAGTCCACGCTGGCCAAACTGTGTCTGCAACACACACAACCAACAGGACGTCAGGTGAACTGCGCAGAATAGAAATTTTGATGGGATGATGTACGCGTTGCTGGTCAGTTTCGCCAGTACCTTTGTCAGTTTCTTTGCCAGTTTGTTTATTCAACAAGGCGGCTCTCTCTCTCTCTCTCTCTCTCTCCCTCCACTGCTACTACTACTACTACTACTACTAGGCCAATGCCTTTTACCGTTGACAAATTTCATTTCATTTCTCTCTCTCTCTCTCTCTAGTCTCTCTCCAGGCTCTCCCCCCCCCCCGAGTCTCACACACACACGCACACACACACACCCCTCCCCTCTCTCTCTCTCTCTCTCTCTCTCACACACACACACACACACACACACACACACACACACACACCGAAACATGAAACATTCCCACTCTCCAATTCAGTTTGCGTGTATGCAGCAGCAACTTTATCGATGAAAGCAAACGTGTAGGCGTTTCAGACTTAGCGGCATACAGTAATTTTTCTGTCAGGCCTCTGTGACGGCACGCAACCCGGCCGTTTGAATCCATTTTCAATTTGTATTTCTTCTGCGAAGTCAGCACGCACACTCTTACTTAGGGACAGGTTTACGTCTTCAGAAGAACACGCTCCAAGACTATTATCCGGTACATGCTTTACAAATAACAACAACAACAAAATCCGGTACATGTAACTCGTTCACAACTGAAAACCCAAACGACTGATTCACCCTTACAGCAACTGACGCTGCTGAACACAGAGTTAGTTAGTTAGTTAGTTAGTTAGTTAGGGCTTAACGCCGCGCACGCAACAAAGACTAATTCGCGGCTAAGCGAAGTCTTCCTCCGCCGGGTCGTTAAAAGATGAAAGGGTATTCCTTTAAACAAGACGTAACTATATCTTTAAAATCTATCTGGTTTAAACGAGAAACAAGTTTCGAGACCTGGGGGACTGAACATAAACAGGCCAATGCAGGTCTTTACATTGGAAAGTCTGTAGTTTATAAAATAAATTGACCTCTTTCAAACTGAAGATGCTGTCGGGGGGGGGGGGGGGGGGGGCAGGGGGGGGGGGGCATCCCTGAAGAACACCTTAAGTGAGCTGGCAGAGTAATGCTTGTGAATGAGATTAAAAAATTAACACACACAGAGAGAGTATTGGCGATTTATATATTCGGCAATTGACGCGTGGCAACGTCAAAACCGAGTAGTCAAAAAATACTATAGAGACAAGCAAGCTCGACCCCTTGACGTTGGCAGAAGTTATCCAGAGAGAGAGAGAGAGAGAGAGAGACACGGGCACACAGACAGCCGGACAAGCAGACAGGCGGGTATACGTAATGTACACTGAGACAGCCTGAGAGGCAGCTACAGACACAGGGACTGAGGATATAATTATTCCGCGGGACGGCCGGAGACTGAGCCGAGATACAAACGACAATGACAACGCACTCCTTCTGGCGTGTAGACCGCTCCCTGTGGCTGCCCCATCTTCTCCACACGTGTCCTGACTTGGTTTTGTGACCACTGTGACTGTGATGATGATGTGGCGGTGGTGAGTGACCGCCGTCCGTTCCACTCACACTCAGCTCCTCCCTGTGACTCGACCACCGCCTGAGCAGGGATCCGAACCACGGCCAATGGTGATGTGACGGCGCGGAATGACCGTGACCGCCGCCTGTCCCGTTGACACCACCCAACTCGTCCCTGTGAATCGACCAGCGCCTCAGTAGCGATCCGAACCCTAGCCAGTGGTGATGTGAGTGGCTGTGCGCCACATCTGGGCCCCAGCGAACGTGTCCGCCTCCCGCGTTTTGCGTGTGGGGTTCGACTCTCCGCAGTATTCCGTTCTGATGATGGTCGTTGCTGTTGTTGTTGTTGTTGGTGGTGGTGGTGGTGGTGTCGCTGGTGCTGCTGGTGGTGGTGTTATTGAGGCAGCTCCAGACATTATCGCCGTGTGGAAAGTGCTTCCAGTCGCTGGTTCTCCTCAGACCGTGGTACGGCTGGTTTCTGTCGGTTTTGTCCGGCTCCATTTTCTGTTAATACCCAACCGCGACCGTTTCGTTTACTGAGAAATCAGCGAGCTTAACACAACAGTAGGTAGCACCTTGCAGCTCAAGTCAGTTTAGTCCAACCGTTGCATTCCACCCGGCAACAACCACGGAAACACCAAGCCGCAACACCTTACAACTTCAGACCAATTGATTCAAGCCTGGATCTAATTACAGCAGTACACGTTCGCAAAACTTGATGTAATCCATCGATCTCCCATAATCGCTGACTTCTGGCACATGTGCTTTGTGCATACAGGGGGTTGCAAAACTTGAAACGAGGACTGGTGCGCTTCTCTTAGTGCCGAAGTTCTCAAGTGTCCGGCACTGCCAAACTACAAAGACAACTCCAGCTGGACAAGACTGCCTGAGGCGGATATCCCCGATCGTGCGCACCCATCCACAAACCGTGCCGTCAGTAAACACATTTCGTTGATCACAGTCACCCCTTACACAGTGTGTCTACGTGTACAGAAGCGCGATTGGTTCGTTGACTGATTGAAGAGCCGGTTCCCTGCCATAAAAGTGTGATACCGATGACAGGGGTCAACGGGGCAAAAGGTACTGAGTTCACAGCCACAAATGATGAAGGCGTTCTGACTCCGCGAGTGTAAGCCGGCGTACACCCAACTCTAAAAATTTCAATGACAGCTCCACATGATGAGAAAACTGACCATGCATGGGCGCTGACCGACTGGCACTCACAAACTGTGTCTTCAGTTAAAATTAACCTTTCACAACCGCTCTTACTTAGTCAGCGTACAATCCTCGGCCCATAACCTGTACTGATCACTGCATGCACTCGGACGTTACAAGTGTGTGATAGTGTCCACTCCACTGAAAACCACAATGAGAACTGGGCAGCCTGATGAGAAAACTGACCATGCGGACGAACTGTGTCTTCAGTTGAAATTAACATTTCACAACCGCTCTTACTCAGTCAGTGTACAATCCTCGGTCCATAACCTGTACTGATCACTGCATGCACTCGGACGTTACAAGTGTGTGATAGTGTCCACTCCACTGAAAACCACAATGAGAACTGGGCAGCCTGATGAGAAAACTGACCGTGCGGACGAACTGTGTCTTCAGTCAGTTGAAGTTTACCTGTCACAATCGCTCCTCACTGAGTAGGGTCAGGGTCAGTATATCTGCTCGGTTCACAACCCGCACTGGCCACCGTGAAAATTCAGTCATGTGTGGACGTGTCCACTTCACCGTAAACATCAATGGGAACCACTGACGGAGTCCAGATCAGTTGCACAGACTGATGAGAAAACTTGACCATGCATGGGTATCACTCTTTACTCAGTGTATCTGCTTGTGGTATACAACCTGTAATGGCCACGTGGAAATTCAGTGTGGAAGTGTCCACTTCTCCGAAAACATCAGTGAGAACTTGAGACTGAGCAGACTGATGAGAAAACTTGACCATGCATGGGTATCACTCTTTACACAGTGTATATCTGCTCGGTATACAACTGCACTGGCCACGTGGACGTTTCAAGTGTGTAAGTGTCCACGTGACTTCACCGAAAGCCTCAGTCAGTGAGAACTCCAGACTGCATAGCCTGGGGACTGAGAAAACCCGGCCACGCATGCACACTGAACGCTCACCATCTGTTCCGTCAGCTGAAACCAGCCTCTGACCAGGGGGTATTGGGCAAGGTTACGTGCCGGTTGGCAAGAGATCGGGTGATGGTTTATAACCCCCGCCATGGCCAGGTCTGTTCTGAGAGGTGTGAACTGATACCCGCTGTCAACCCCTTGCACAGATCCAGTATGTCAATTAGCAGACGGGAGGCTGAGCGTGATAAGGCAGGTAAATGACGTAGATGACGTGTCCCGTCATCAGACAGCACTCGTTGTAGCATCGGGACTATTTTAAACTTTTTACATCGGCGACACAACGCCGGCTGCTACTGAGAGTGGCTTTTGCTCTCACTGGTGCCCCAATCAGGGACCAGCCATAATTATCACTTCTGTTGTTGCTTACTGCTTGACTGAAAAGTCTGGCAATCGCGGCACAGTTCTGACGATAACTTTCACTGCAAGACTAAGTAATAACACTTATTCGGTCTTGCTTACAGCCATGGCCTTGCAGGTGTTTCACACATGTGCGCCAAAGTGAACAGAACATCTGACAAAAATTAACTATTCACTCGAAGGTGCCTTCGTCAAACTGACAGACAAAGTTTTCCTTGACAAAAGATAACACCATTACTGAGCGGCAAACCAAGTCAGTAGTGTCACGGTGTCAGTCGCCACCCAAAACGACACAGATCAGCTGGGGTGGCGGAAAACACAGTCACGAGGCAGTTTTTCCAGTATTTCCTCCTGTGCCGTCAGTCGCTCGCTTCAAGTTTTGAACGCCAGCGGGTACACTGCGCGTCATCAGTGTCACCTGCCGCTAACCGTCTTTTTACTGCAAGCTGCGTACTGCGGCATGAGCGTCGGTTTAGCACAAGAGACAGGTAGCTGTAGCAATGGTAGTGACCTCTTCAACGATGTACACCTATCAACAATTCTTTAAAACTCCGTGACGCGAAGTGTACGACGCAAAACGGAGTACAGTTGCGTTTTCTACGCACACAGAGACTCAGTATAGCAACTTCACTTCCGTATCGTTAAACGCGTTGTCTGCGGAGCGACAGTGGCACAGTCAACCCGACAGTGCAAACCTGCACTCCGTGCAGTGAGTTCATACCTCGGTCACACATATATAACTGAGTCAGTCGGGTAACATTTTTGTATTCCTCCAAGATTTACCTTTTCTGTCGCTCCTACTAGTACTGCGCGGATTTAACGCCGGCGGGTAACACACACCAAACCCAACCTTTAAACTTGAGAACACAGACGGGCAAAGGAACATTCTTCTGTTTCAGTCAAAAGTCTCACTGTCGTTCACGCTCTGTGAAGCATATAATACCCATCATTGAAGTACACCACGAACCAGATACATACCGGGCGAGATATGATCCAACTCCTACACTGAGTTAAACAGGCTGATTCCATCTTAAGCCTACTTATGTTTCGGAACAGTTTTCGCTCGTGAATGCGCCTGTACGCTCGAAATACTCTGTCTTGATGATTAATACAGCTTTTAATGCGATACAATGTTGTCACAGTTTACACTTAGCGCGAGCGGTCGAACAGTCAAAATCTACGACTGACTGGATCGCTCAGTGTGATCGCCGCGTCATCGAGTACGCTAATTCTGTTGGCCCAATGTCAGCATTACAGACGCTGTCACTGTCCAGGTGTCTAAGTGGTGTGATGATAGATGCCGCGAAAACAGTTCAGAACGATCTGTGAGCGTAGATATGGTAGCAATAGCCCCTTTAAACAGAATGACGTCTAACAATAAGCAGACCTCCACCGTGGAGAAAGTAGGCACCAGAATAGCTCACAGTATCACTTTGCATCTCTCCCCTGAAATTCGAGGCACGGTTTCCGCCAAGCGTTTTGAACCCACACGGCCATAAACTGCCAGTTGAAAAAGCAATTCCTTTCACATAGCCCGTCCCAGCGTCTCTTCTGTATTTTCACCGGAGCCTCTCATATCATGTCGCGGAAGAATTACAAAGCAGGCTTGTTTACAACAAACGCTCGAGACTTGGGAATCGGCGTCCGTATCAACCTGCAGTTCACCAGGCCAGGAAATGAGGCAACACATCCAGTCTCCACAAAACACAACAGCACCGCTTGTTTTCTCAAAACTGCAGTCTAATTTTCTGGACTGACACCTACTGACGACACTAGTGCCGCGTGACGCCAACAGCCCAATAGTCAGACTCTGTCTGTCAAGGCCACGACCTTGGGGACTGCGGTAAACACTGACGCACATTTCAGTGAACTTGAATTTCGAAAAACCCGACTCTATAAAAAGAGGTTATGACACTGAAAAAAATTACACAGCTGCATGCTCCCTGCCGCTTAAAAGGCTATTGAGCGTGACGGCACACTGAGTTATCTGAATAGCACAAAGACATTTTTCTTTTCAATATTCGTTTCCGCCTTCATTGAGGTCGCACTCATGCGGGCTGAACAGAAACTTGAAGCTGTTTACGCGAAATAACTAGGCAAGTGACCTTGGGTCGTGCTTTACACCGTCTACATTTTTTTTTTTTTTGGCTGGATTACAATCAATTCTTTAAACAAACGTTACGCCTAAGAAAAGCAAGCACCTCCCTGTTACTGATAAGGTCCGGCAGAAGTCTGTCAGTTTAACAGTTCAATATTTCTTTTCAAATGGTGCTCAGTTTAAGGGTGGTGGATATTTTGAGGCTAGGCGAAACACAAAAAGTAGTACTGGCAATGAATTCAGTGGCTACGAAACCCAACAACACGCCACAAGAAAAGCCACAGAAACGAAGCGCCGACCGATGAACTTGATGTTTGAACACATGGATTTTTTTCCCCCGGTTTGCTCAGACTGAGTTCCGTGCACTGCTTCGAACACCAACAACGCTGTGAAGTGAGGTGACCGATGCAATGGACGACTCCACTCCAGTCAGCTAAAAGGGTCGAGCCCCCACAATTCAGCCAATCGCGTCTGCGGCATAATGAGCACAACATGGCCTACCAAACTTTTTGCCAGCCACCACAACGAGGGAAGCGTCATGTAGTTTGATATGACTCGACTGAAACTCGCATGGAAAGACAATGCATTGACGTCATTTGAGGAAAAAGACCATTACGTCAATGTCTAATCATCTTGAAATCATCACCCCTTTTCCCCATAAAATGACGTCACGGACGTACTGTGTTTTGCCAATACACGGCTTTGGCCTAGGGTCTTGCCGAGCGGAGTCGTCTATTGCTGGACGCAAGCCAATCGCAGTGGGGGCAAGAACGTCTATCCTTATCTGAGCGTATGTCGGGACGTGACATTGACCAGAGAGGGGGGGGGGGGGGGGGGAGGCGTCACAATTAGCTCAGCAGGGTGCATGTGGCAGTACAGATTGAACCTACTTAGCCTGCTAACCCGGTAACCGCTTACGGATAGACCTGTCTATAACGACCAATAGCGCCCATGCTCTGACTGCAACAGGCAGCCATGCACACAAGCTGGCTGGTCGCTGGGGGCTGGAAGTTGTTTTTTTTTTTTTTTTTTTTTTTTTGGGGGGGGGGGTGGGACGAGGGGAGAGGAGGAGTGGAGGATAGGGGGTGGGGTGGGGGTGGGGGTGAACGCCCCTTTTCCACCACACCAAGGTGATTCTGACCCATGGGCATAAGTCGAAAATTATCAATTTTGAGATATGTATAGTACTGTAATTTGCTGGTTATGCAGTTTAACTCAATATAAGAATTAAAGAAAGCGGTACTACTAAAATTGACAGAGATATCAGCAGTTGAAGTTGGCTACTCACAAGGCTACTCACTGACCCCCGGCACTCTTTTCGCCTGTAGCGGCGTTCGGCGTAGCGCGACTTATTACGGACCCTTTCGCGAGAACGGGTCACAATTATTAGACTGAGGTGGGCGCAACGAGGAATTATAAAGCCGACACTGTTTTCATTTTTCTTTTTAAACACCGGACCCCTTCACGACCCGAGCATTGAGTGGCTCGGTGGGTTTTTAGGCCAATTAGGGCTTAACGCCGCGCAAACAACAAACACTACTACGCGGCTCACTGTGCTCGCACAACTTCAAAAAAAACAAAAAAAAACAACACTCAACAAATGACGCAAATTGGCACGACCAGAGCACTGATCGAAACACCCAAAGCGTATTGGAAATGGAGTAACTGACGCCTTCTTCTTTTCCGTTGATAAGCATAGATTGTTACTGCACTCCCGCAAAAACTGCGAGCGGTAGTGGCATAAAATGCGTCCACACGGCGAGTGGGTGGGTGGGTGTTTGGGGGTTTAACTTCCTTTTCCACCACATAGGGTGATATCAAAGACGGGGCAACGATGAGAAAGCCAGCACAAATATTTGGCCCCAGCCGCAATCGAACTCACGACCCGAGCATTAGAAGCCCAACGCTCTACCATTCGACCACCCCGGCTCCCCGCGTCCGCACGGCGACTCATCACGCATCACGTAAATATACCTCAGTCTCCGCACTATGTGCGGGGAGCCGGGGTGGCCGAATGGTAGAGCGTTGGACTTCCAATGCTTGCCGGGGTCGTGAGTTCGTATCCCGGCTGGAGCCAAATATTTGTGCTGGCTTTTTCATCGTTGCTCCGTCTTTGATATCACCCGTATGTGGTGGAAAAGGACGTTAAACCCCCAAACACCCACCCACCCTACCGCACTAAGTATCACAAACGTACACCCTACTCGACACTGACAGTGGCAGGGGCGATAATACGCAGTATGTTCTGTTTCCCCGTGCTGCATGTCGGCATGCTGTTAATTCTGACCCGGTCAGCTTTTCTGGTTGTCGTTGTAGTTATGGACTTGGAAGAGCTCGTAAATTCAAGGTTTGTGCCGGAAAGTTGCTGATAATAACCCTGGTTACCGGGTGTCGGGGACAGGTGTAGCGGTCATAAGGCAGCGGACATAACTGGTTTAGTGGTGTTGGTAAACGACCGTCGGCAAGGGTGGTAAAGCATGGATGCATGTCCTCCGCCGCCGTGACACCGTGACCGACCCGTGGACTGGACAGGACATCGAAAATGGGTAACGGTCCGTTGCTCATGGATTATCACGTCATCTTCCTATGTTGAGCAAGTCCATTTACGTCATCCCCATCCACCCCCTTCCTCCCCCCCCCTCCCTCTCCCTCTCATACCTACACCAACCTCTCTCTCTCTCTCTCTCTCTCTCACACACACACACACACACATACACAGAGGCATGCACGCACGCACGCACGCACGCAATCTGTTTAAATTTTGGTTGGAAGCTTCAACGGCAGGCCGGTTCAGTTGAAAACTGGTCACGTCGACACTAAGACCAATTAACAACTTTAACCGTTTTAAAATTGTTTCAGTTTTACTCTCTCTCTCTCTCTCTCTCTCTCTCTCTCTCTCTCTCTCTCTCTCTGACAATGTCAGCCAATGTATTCTCGGAAACCCTTTATTCCCAGATAACAATTGTCTTTTACATGCCCTGTTATAATTACCATAATGACCCCCCCCCCCCCCCCCCGACATATCATTTGGTTGAACAAAACTTTTTCAAAATCAATAATGCAATAAAAAAAACCCAGGAGATGCAGTCGAAAGTCTAAGTTCAATAATCCCTAAGGTTTGTAAACAGCCAACGCAATGCACAGCAGTTATTTGACGACAGCAACAACAACTGACAAAAGTAAGCTGTGAATATTTTTTTTAAAGTTCAAAAATGAAATCCACTTATACGTACTCCAAAACGGGTACGTCAAACTTCGGCTGTGTCACTGAAACAAAATTTCGCCATTTCAGCCACGGATAAGTCGAAGCGGTCACAGGCACTAGGGGTAGAGGGTTGTTCCCCTTCTGACGCGTCGCATAGCTCGCACTGAGATACTGTGCCACCGACTGGGTCAGACCAGAATGGTGAGACGTAGAAAACTAAGAACGTAAAGGGTGGGTGTTGGGGAGTTTAACGTCCTTTTCCACCACTTAAAAACCGCGGGTATTTAGCCAGTGAAACCGTAATTTGATATGGGTTTCTTGCTGATGGGTCACCAGCTCAGTCCTACCGCATACACGTGCAGCACGCAAATCTTCTCCCCAGGGTGAGTGAGTGAGTTTTTAGGGCTTAAAGCCGCGCAAGCCACAAAGACTAATTCGCGGCTGAGTGTGCCTGCACTACATGAAAAAAACAAAACAAAAATGTAACGTTGGACAAAACACGCAAACTGGTCTACGGGGCAGTATAAACCTAGGACATGCAGGGGACGCTGCACCTTCATGCTAATTTATCGAACTCCCGGTTACAAAAAAAAAAGCGTAGAAAACAAATAACCTTATCCACAAGGCTCGCGGCCTGTAAGGGTGATATCAAAAACGGGACACCGAGAAAAACGTCACAACAAATATTTCGCCCCAGCCGGAGTTCAAACTCACGACCCGAGCATTGAATGTCCAGCACTCTACCATTCGGCTATCCCGGCTCCCCCTAAAAACGTAAAGCTCTTCAGTTGAAATGGGAGAGCTTGATAGACACGCACCAGTGGTAGTGGTAGAAAGGAGAAAGTCTGAAGGCTTTGCTTTTAAAAGCTAAGATGTGCTTAGACATGTCTGCCAGAAAGTATAACTGTTAAGGCAGCCTACGGTACATCGACTAAGTTCAAACTAGCCGTACACTGAAACAAAAAATCAAAATGAGATGAGCTGCGTGTGTGGGTGGGTGTTTGAGGGTTTAACTTCTTTTTCCACCAAATACGGCTGACTTGTGTCAAAGACGAGGCGACGAGAAATGAAAAGGCCAGCACATGAATTTGGCCCCAGCCGGCACAAGAATTTGGCCCCAGCCGGCACAAGAATTTGGCCCCAGCCGGCACAAGAATTTGGCCCCAGCCGGCACTAGAATTTGGCCACAGCCGGGATTCGAACTCACGACTCGAGCATTCCAACAGTCCCGGCTCCCCATAAAATCAGCTGACTTGAAATGAGAACGATCCACGCCAGACAGGTTACGAAACCAGCGATAAGTGAAAGGCATTCTCTGTTCGCCAAAACCTGTGGAAATTATTTTAACCGCCTATGGAGATTCCTCGAGGGGGGGGGGGGGAGATAAAATTTAAAACAAAAAAAAAAACCCAATAAATGGAGGGCGCTTGCACATGTACCTATTTCGCAAACTGCACAAACCCTCAAAGGAGAATTTACACGCGCAAAAATAATAGGCGCACAGGCTGGACCCCTGATGAGATCGGGCCTTTCGTCCAAATTACACTATCAATTAATAGCATAAACAAGACTGAATCGCCTCGGAGTCTGTTGAGAATGACATCATAAGCTGGCACAACCCATCGACATCATATCGACACTAACGATCAGAACTCCCGAACCAAATAGTGGCTGTCGGGTTCACATAAAGAATGGCGTAGGTATGTGAGTGGCGGAACCAACTTGCTCTTGGGGCTTCCTATACAAAGAATCAGGCAATCAAAACTAGCGAAAATTCAGTTAAGGTTTTCGGCAGCAGGCAAGTACGGGGTGGGTGAGTGAGTTTTTAGGGCTTAACGCCGCGCAAGCCACAAAGACTACTTCGCGGCTAGGTATGCCTGCACTAGTCTACGTGAAAACTGAAAACAAACAAACAAACAAAAGCAAAAATGTAACGTTGGACAACCGATGCAAACTGGCCTATGGGGCAGTTTTATAGACCTAGGACACGCAGAAGACGCTGGCAAGTACGGGGGTTGAAAACCAAAACCAAAAACAAAAATGGAATAACAAAACCAACCAGGCAGAACTACACCAATATCGCACAACATGTAGTTTCATTTACCCTCGCCTGGTCGGGCTCGGCGTCAAAGATCGCAGTCGTCGGAAGAAGTCGTTGTCGCTGCTGACCTCATGCATGACTGGTGACTGAACTGACTGCCCCAGAATTTCACTGACCGAACAATTTCACCAATGCAGCTATCGCACGTTCCACGACACAACGCCAGCATACATGGCTGAGTTCTTCCTAATGCCGACCCTTGCCACTCCGGACAAGCACCGCACTGTTCTCCATCGATCGAAATTTCTGTTGTGACTAGTGGAAGTTCGCCCGGTGAAGCACGCCAAATTAATTCCGTAAGCGAGAGTGAGTCCGAGACAGGCCCCTTTTTTGCGTGTGCTGAAATGACCCCTTGCGGCAACTTTTTTTTTTTTTTTTTTTGCTCAGGCTGTCAGTTCTCGCAACACACGTCCGATTCCGCTTGGCGTTCCGAAAAAAAAAATCGGTCCGCGCAAGGTGTCTAGGGTCACTTCTGCGTACGCTGGAAGTGCCTGGGGTCATTTCTGCGTACGAGAAAAACCTCCTCGAAGTCCGTTTCGAAGAGGAGAGGACTGGGCATTTTGCACCGTCGCACATTCACCGTAACTGCACGATGGTGGACACTGAGAAATGGCGTTTGTCGAGCCATCCGCCCAGCTGTTTCATCACTCAGGTTTTTGCCTTGCCGGCGGGGACATGCCAAATTGACGAGCACATCATTTTGAACACTCTCGTTTTGGCCGCAAGATGTTAGTTGGAGGAATTCAGTTCATATAACACGGAAGGGCGGGGGAGGAGTGAGTGAGTGAGCTTTTCGGCCTTTAAGCCGTGCAAGCACCAAAGACTAATTCGCGGCTAAATGTGCCTGCACTACGTGAAAAAAAACAAAAATGCAACTTTGGTCAAATGATGCAAACTGATCTACGGGGCAATATAAACCTAGGACATGCAGGAGACGATGCACCTTCATGCTAATTTATCGAAATCCTGATCACAAAAAAGCTTAGAAAACAACAATCACAACTTGGTAAAACAAAGATATTAGTTAAGCGCATATACAGCAAATATTGCGACTTATCTCGTAAGCGCAATAAACCAGTTCGCAGCACATGAAGGGCGGGGTAGGATTACAAATGTTCTTAAATACATGTATAAATACTGTTTGTTTTTAACGTAAAGCTTACAATTTTATCTCTACTTCGAGGAATCCTCTGCAACACTGTTGCTCAGTCGCGGCAATTGTGGACAGGAAAGACGCACTTTGGAGCAAGGATCAAGCAACACTTTGCAGTGCTGCAATTAGCCTGATTGTCTTTGGCGCAAGCCCAGAAACTGTTTCTTTTGATCAATGCATGTCCGCTAACTCCTTCTGGCGCACAGAAAACACAACAGTGCTTTCGAAATCTGGTCCTCCAATTTTTTTTTCTCCTCAGACCACACTGTGTCATGTTAATTGACAACCCATTTCCGTGTGCCAGGTCGAGAGACGAGCGCAACACGTCCGTGGGGACTTCTTGTTACTGGACGGAGCATGACACACGCAGCGGTCCGAGTCAGTGACGTTCGACACGTCATCTGCTGTCGTAGGATAGAATCAATTACTCAGAAGCAGCAAGGGTTGCAGAAATATCGTTTTCACGAAATAATGGTTTGACGACAGCGCACGATTTGTTGTTTTGTTTTCTGTGTTGTTTTTGTTTTGGGTTTTGTTTTGTTTTGGGGTGTGTGTGTGTGTGTGTGTGTGTGTGTGTGTGTGTGTGTGTGTGTGTGTGTGTGTGTGTGTGTGTGTGTGTGTGTGTGTGTATTGGTGTTGTTGATCTTGGTTTGTTTTGGGTTTTGGGGTTGTTTGTTTGGGTTTTTTGTTTTGTTGTTGCTGTTTTTTAGTCGTTATTGTATTTATTGTCGTTTGTTGTTGTCTAGTTTTTGTTGTTGTTGTTTGAGGGGTATTGTTTGTTGTTATGTGTTGCTGTCTTGTTTGTCTGTTGCTGTTGTTGTCATTGTTGTTCTTTTCAGATTTAACGTCCTTGCTCATTACATACGGGCGATATTATCAACGAAGGGGCAACGAGGAACAACCACGCAAAAACCGTTTAGCTCCCAGAAAAGGATTCGAACTCACGACCAGAGCATTGGAAGTTCAACGCTCTACACTGAAACACGGCTATCCCGGCTCCCAATGAGTGAGTGAGTTAGTTAGTTATTTAGGGCTTAACGCCGCTGTGGCGTCGCTAACTGCAAAAAGTTGTAGGCGCATGTGGGAAATAAGGAGCACTCCTCGCACGCCTCATCTCGTTATACACATTCCAGGTCAGTACAGGCGCGTGATTTGCAAGAATGGCGTGCACGTTTGCGTATCATGTGCTCTTCTTTTGTGCAGCGTTGTACTCAGTCACTTTGAGCACTGCTGTGTCGGATGGAAACAAGGCGGAAAAAGTCAGTACTTATGGTAAAATGATGACATTTTGTAAGTGGGAGTCATAATATTAGTACGCCTACAACTTCGACTTTAGATGATTGAATAAAAATCCATGAGAATGTATTGAGAACTTGTGATTTTTTATGGAAAGTACGGTAATACAAATAACTGAAATCGGCCGCGGGGGACTGTATGCCTAATTCCATTTAATATTATGACTTCCACTTACAAAATGTCATCATTTTACCAGGTAAAAAAACCCTCACTTTTCCTCCTGGTTTCCATCCGACACAGCAGTGCTCAAAGTGACTCGTGAGTGCAACGCTGCACAAAAGAAGCGCACATGATACGCAAACGTTCACGCCATACCTGCAAATCACGCGCCTGTACCTCGCGCGCACTCGAGGTCAAGGTCAGCACCGCATTGTTCGGGAGTTCTCATAAAATTATCACGGAACGCAAATTATTAAACTACGTTATGTTTGCTGCTTTTATTGATCAACAAATCCTTAGGTGGAGGCGTGTTAACATTATCATCGTGCCTTAATTACCAAATTAGTGATGTCACAGTATCCCAGTTATCATCAGTTTCTGCGATCTGTCTGCAGTTAACGACAGTCTGCAGTTAGCGACGCCACACGCCGCCCAAGCAACAAAGACTATTTCGCGGCTAAACCGAGTCCCGTTCTGCCAGGTTCCCGCTCCCAGTGAACTTGAACACTCAGAAATCACAATAGTCCCGTCTAAACACCGCACACCACCGGAACTGACACTGCCTGAACCGCCACAGACAAACGTTCTGTTCTCCACACTCAGTAATTCAAGCGTCCATCGCAGAGAATCACGTGTATTCTGGTGTACCCTTAGCACAGCTTTGGGACAGTGTGCATCAGTGCAGGCTTAATCAATTCTGAGGTATGAGTCGCCGGTACGAATTTCGACTGAAGAGCTCATGCAGCTGCTCCTGTCGTGCTGCTGTGTACAACTCTCCGTCAAAAGGTTCACTAGTTCAGCAGTTACTACCCCTCAACTGGTATAGTTCGCCCGCTCCGGGATGCAAATGTACACCAGTTATATGCAGGTGGAGCAAAATTATGTACTCCACAGCTCTCCGCTCAGGGGGACGATTGTATCCAGCCCTTCAGTCCGGTCAGCTCTCGCGATATTGCCGCGGTGTTTTCATCGACAGGCTCGTTGCCGGAAAGCAAAATGGTTACAAATTACGACAAATATTGCCGCACATAATTTATACCATCACCATTTGATGGCTACATTCGGTTAATGCTCTCTAAGTTACATTTATAAAACGAAGTTAGCTGTCACGTGACTTCAACTCGCGAGACCCAAATCCAGGATACATTTGCACCCGGGCCGTCCCGTGCAGCTAGTGTACATTTGCACCCTCTGAAAATGACTGGTATACATTTGCACCCCCCTAACAGGCGAACTATACCAACTGAGCGTTACTGCCAAGCAAAAAAAAAAAAAAAAAAAAAACCAACCAAACAAACAAAAAACCTACAAGTTCAGTTCGTGCCAGCTTACCGCAAGCACAATGTATAACAGACCTCTCCATCTTAAATCACACTCACGGGGGCAGGGTGGTCTGTAGGAACCAGCCACTCGCCGACACTGGAAAGGGAGGAAACCAGCGTGCCAGTATCGTTTTAACGGGCGAAACAAGAAAATGGCCTGCCAAGTTTGGTCAGTGAAGGGTTAATTGGGGAGTGAAGGCTGAGAGTGGATTACTGTCGGCTCGGCTTTCACCTTCCTCGTAAATATGGATGAGCCGCTGAAATATGTTGCACGAGCGTGTGTACGTGCGTGCGTGTGCGTGTCGAGTCAATGTGTTTGTGTGTGTGTGTGTGTGTGTGTGTGTGTGTGTGTGTGTGTGTGTGTGTGTGTGTGTGTGTGAGAGAGAGAGAGAGAGAGAGAGAGAGATGGCTCAGTCATTGATCGTTTGAGGGCTTGATGTCCTTTTCCGGGCCAACACACACACACACACACACACACACACACACACACACACGCACACAGAGGCGGACTGCTGGGCAACGTGGCCCCAAAAGTCAGTCAGCACAATATTTGGGACTCAGCCGGGATTCGAACTCTTGACCAGAGCACTGACTGCCAACGCTTTACTGACCAGCTCCGCTGTACACCGGCTCCCCAGAGAGAGAGAGAGAGAACTTCCCTGGTCAGTTTTCAGCGTGGAAGGATGACATGTGTTTAAACATGGCACCGCCACCGACTTTCGCTGGGGACGGACCAGGATCGATCGAACAAACCAATTAACACCAGGCCCCTCTACAGTACCCCTCAACAGCAGACAGATCCTGACGATCACGTACTCACACACACACAGAGCTTACGTAAAGTCAAGTGTCGAGAGAAACACAGACACAACCACCAGGGAAAATGAACTCCCAGCAAATTGATTAAAGCCTCTGTGCCGGCCGGTTCGCAACGCCGCTGAGTGTGGGTGGGTGTTTAGGAGCTTAACGTCCTTTTCCACCACGTATGGGTGATATCAAAGACGGGGCAACGAGAAAAAGGCCGGCGCGTGTGTTGGCCCCAGCCGGGATTCGAACTCATGACCTGAGCATTGAAAGTCCAACGCTCTACCATTCGGCTATCTCGGTCGGCTCCCTGTAACGCTACTGAGATGGAAAACTTCCGCTTTCGAAGCTCTAACGTTCGAGGCTGTTCGTCATACACTGATACAGACAGATATTTCATTTGACCACTGCAACGTTTTCGTGACTGTGGTTTGTAATATTAAGCCGGCACTTAACTGGGCACTGCGGAGCGCCACAGTGCTGTCCACAGTTGTGATTGTGGCGTCATCAGAGCAACCTGGATTTCAAATAGCCACAACTGTGACTGTGGTTTTCACAACAGATTCTCACTGGCTGTACTGACAACGTCACTCGGCGCGCGGCAAACATGGCGGACAGTGCATCTTCAATCGGTTTGTCACCGAGCACGCGTGTGTTCAGTTTTGTAGTTAGTAAACACACCAAGCGCAACGACTGTGATGTGCACATGTGTGTTTCGCGCGCTGTGCCCAGTTAAGAGCAGGCTTTAGAGAAATCCGACTTCCTTTGAGCCTAAGCCTAAGGTCCATTCCTGAACAGACTGGGCCTCGACAAAGCTTCTAAAAACAGCCACCAATCACTAAGCGCCGTCTAGCTGGTCCTCAGCCCGAAGCCAAATAACCTGTCGTCTGCTCAGTCAGTACCGTGACAAGGTGCACTTCCAGAACAACTTACACGCCGAGCAGAGTCACCACAATAATCTCGGATGCTATACTGTGACCCAGGTACCTGTTTCTGATACACATTCGACGAAAAGTTTTCCACACGCTGTAGTCTGTCTGTCGTGCGTATTGAGACTTTAACTAACAGCGGGTCAGCTGCAGTTCACAGACCGTAGTTCACTGCTATGTACGACCTTATTCGACGGAGGAGAAATAACTTGATCTGCTCCCAGTAATGAGGCAGCTGGAGTTTCGCATTTTGTCCTGCCCCTCAGGCGTACTGGCTGCTGTTTCGTGAGGACGGGGATTATGGGACATCTGCTCTGGCCCTAAAAGGAGAAAATAGGTGAGCGGCCGTTGCCGCCACAACTGAGTACGCAAGAACTTTGTCACTCAGCGTCCTAGAACTTTTGTGTAAACTTCAAGATACTCCCCCTGAACACCTCCCACCTCCCCTCCCCCCCCCCCACAACTGAGTACGCAAGAACTTTGTCACTCAGCGTCTTAGAACTTTTTTTGTAAACTTGATATTCGCCCTGAACACCTCCCACCTCCCCCCCCCCCCCCCACAACTGAGTACGCAAGAACTTTGTCACTCAGCGTCCTAGAACTTTTTTGTAAACTTGATGATACTCTCCCCCTGAACACCTCCTACCCCCCACCCCCCCCCCCCCTTCCACTCAACCACTTCCCACGCCCCTCCCCGCGAAATGAAACATATGTTTGTCACGTTCGGCTTGCAAGTCACAGTTCACACTGGGGCGCTTGGTGCAAGGGCACCAGAAATGGCCGGCCGACCGTTTTCATGGTTCAACTTTTTACCACAATCACAATAATATAACTGGAAATGTTGCATTGCCGGCACTATTTCTGATGTTTGCAGTAAATTGTAGGTCCCTTTTTTTTTACCTCCTGAATTTCATAATGATCTGTTTAATATACATACAGCACGGCAACGCTAAGAGACACCAAGGAGAGTATCTCACCCTTGGCCGGAGCAGATGTATAATATGTGTGTGTGTGTGTGTGTGTGTGTGTGTGTGTGTGTGTGTGTGTGTGTGTGTGTGTGTGTGTGTGTGTGTGTGTGTGTGTGTGTGTCTCTCTCTCTCTCTCTCTCTCTCTCTCTCTCTCTCATCTGACGAATCGATTCCGTCTCTTTGCTCAAATGCGTTCGAACTTCAAGTTGAAACTGAAAACTGCGACGATTGTTTGCTTGGGGGAATCCCCCCCCCCCTTTTTTTTTTTTTTTTTTTCCTGTTACAAAATAAATACACTGAGTTGTTGTTTACGGACAGCAAGGTCTCACACGCCTCAAAAAGCAATTAACATACAGCGCACGCATCACCTCGTGATGTTGATAATGTTCTCGCTCACTGACTCATTTCCATTCATTGCATATGCCATAGCACACGGCGGGTAATCAAAATTGACGGCCTTTTCCCGTTGCTAATGCAGCTTCAGAAGTTTCGACGACAATAGCTCTCAACAAAAGCCGTTATTTTAAAACTGACATGAACATCTTCAGGTTGTGGTAACGTATTGATGCAAGTCGGTTTCTGGCTGATCAGTAAACGGCCCCTTTCAGTCTTTCTGGGCCCGTATGTAAAACTCGAGGTTAATTTAACCCACGGCTACGGGCCTAACCCAGACTAGGACTGACAAACTACTGAGAAACCCCAAAACAAAATTAAATATAAAAAAGGAAGCGAGGAAAGAAAGACAAAAATCCTTCTATAACGGCATAGGCACCTTGCTGGAATGGACCCGCTTTCTGATTTAAAACAACAACAACAACAAACAAAAAACAAAAAACAGAAAATTTTACGCTAGAGCTAGTTTAGTTCCAGCTTAGACTCTAACCCGGGGCTGAACTCCCTAACCCCGACTTTTACATGCGGGCCCTGGCCGACAACTGAGAATTAAAGCGTTTTTCGCGTGCTACAGCGTTTTAAAATTGGAGGGAAAAAAAAACAAAAACAAATAATAAAAAACCGCGGTGATATGGCTTGGGAATCCGCTGAATGAGGGAGCTACTTGTGTGATTTGGAGCGGCCAGCATAGCACCGAAAAAACATCCGTCCCGCACTTCGATTCACCCCCAGGAGGCGTTCAAGTTGGGTTTCGAGGCTAGCGTTGGGTTTCGTGATCCAGTTTCCAGTGCCTGTGTCAGTACATCCATCATTATGCACCGCGCGCGCACACACACACACACACACACACACACACACACACACACACACACAGAGAGAGAGAGAGAGAGAGAGAGAGAAACATTAATTTGATATTGCCCAGCCTATTGCCTTGGCCGGGGACAAATTATCAACGCGTTACTCGTTAAAAACAAAAGTGTGTGTCTTACCCGAATTTACATTACATTCAAAGACATTGCTTCTAAAAAAAAAACTTTCGCCCGAATTAAGCGAGTTTCGAAATTATACAGCAAGCTGGCACTAAGTTTGATTGATCGCTTCGAGACAGCTCGGCAATATTATTACCCAAGAAATTTAGGTCGAAACCCTGACTCAAGAGGTTATTGCCAAAGGCTTTAGCGCAGTCGTTGGATATGAGATTCCAATAATAACTGAACCGGCCCCCGTAGTGCAGTGGTTTGTGTAAAGCGACCCTCTAACATGAAGGCTGGAGTTCACTGACTATGAAAAGCTTTGCATAACTGTATTACAGGCGAAATTTGTGGGCGAAATATAGCAGCGAGAGAAGACGCTGGCCAGCCATTGTGTCTGGGTACATCTGCCCTCTGGCGGCGAGGGAGACAACTACCGTTAACCGCTAAGACTCTTGATGATCGTCTGTTACACATGGCCGCCAGTGTGTCAGCTGAGCGAGGAGGTGAGGGTCCTGACACAATATCAATTATTTACAATAATTTTCATTTTTCGCGGAAGATGTTGACGATGCTGTGTGAGTGAGTGAGTGAGTGCGTGAGTGAGTGAGTGAGTTTTTAGGGCTTCAAGTTAACGCCGCGCATTGACGATGCTGAAAGTACACTAAATAAATAAATAAATAAAACCCCAATCCAATGTATTGTCCGCTTACATGGCGTTGGAGTTTTCCACGTTAACAATGCTCGTTGAATCGAAAATAACTACTGAAATAACGAAAGAGGGTGCGGGGGAAGAAGAGAGGAAGATATGAGGTTGGGCCATAGCACGGGGGTAAACAAAATGGACCTTTTCACGTTGCAGTCAGTGCCGCTTCAAATCCAAAGTTATCAGCACAAGAACCAAACTTCGCATCTTCAACTCCAACGTGAAGTCAGCTCTGCTCTACGGATGCAAAAAAATGGAGGACAACAAAGACGGTGCAGCAGAAGATCCAGGCATTTTTCAACAGCTGTCTGAGGCGCATCTTCGACATCCGAGGGCCAGAGAAGATCCGAAACGAAGAGCTGTGGGAGCGAGCGGGCAGGAAACAGTGGCCAAGCAGATCCTGCGGAGCGGGAAGTGGGGCTGGATTGGACACGCCCTCAGGAAGCCAGCACCCAGCACCACACGCTAAGCCCTGACATGGAACCCGCAGGGGAAGAGGAAGAGAGGCCGACCTCGCAACAGCTGGAGGCGGGACACTGAGGCAGAGCTACGTAAGCAGGGACTGGACTGGAGTGGCAAGAGTAGCCCAGAACAGAGTGCGATGGCGAAGGGTCGTCGATGGCCTATGCTCCATTTGGAGTCATGGGCCTAAGTAAGTAAAGTAAGATGCCGCTTCAAAAGTTTCGACGACGCTTGCTCTCATCTAAAACCGTTATTTTACAACATGAGTATATACACGTCTTTAGATTGTCCTAACGTAATGGTACAAGTCGGTTTCTGGGTGGTAAATGGCCACTTTTAATCGTTTTAACCGACACCTGAAAATCCAAAGCGTTCTTCCAGTGCTATGGCGTTTTGAATTTGGAAAAACGCGGTGCTATGGCGTGGGGTCCCGCTGATTGACGGTGCGGGTGGGTGGGGTGGGTGTTTGGGAGTTTAACGTCCTTTTCCACCACATACGGTTGATATCAAAGACGGGGCAACGATGAAAAAGCCAGCACAGATATTTGGCCCAAGCCGGGATACGAACTCACGACCCGAGCATTAGAAGTCCAACGCTCTACCATTCGGCCACCCTAATTGACGGTGCAATGATGTGGAGTGGCATCTAGTAGCACCGGGAAAAAACGCCCTTCCATTTTGCTTTACCCCCGAGCGCATACTCTGAATGTGGAGCACAGCAAAACCTCGAGACAAGATGCGTGAGATGCAGTCGTTTCATGGACATAAATAAATTGTTCCAAATGGAAAGTCAGTCTGTCCTTCCTGGGGTGTCCATGCCAAGAAACCGTCTGAGAAAACGCCAGCCGACATTTTTTTTATTTTTATGACAGTCCTTGGGTTCCCTGGTCGCGTGTGGCTGTACCATTGATGCACAAAAACCCTACGCCCGCATGGGTGGTAGCCAAGATGGCGAAATTCTTCCTGTTGTTATTTCGATTCAAACGTTTTGGCGGATATTTATCTGAGCAGGCGTCATGACATAAATTGAGCGTGGGGTCAGGTCTGGTGTTTAACTGAAGGCCGCCGGTTTGGCGAGTGTGCTAGTTTGTGGTGATTTTTGTCGTCACTTTAAAAAAGCGTGATTTTCGTGATGTTTGTATTTTGTAGGGCAAGGTGCCTGCCAGGGTGTTGCAAGCTGCCAGTGAGGCTGGGACTCTTTGCGCACAAGAAAGGCAAAGGTGACGCCGCGAGTGGATTTTGGTGAAGTGGGTTCCTTAAACAGAAAGTAGAGCACAGCATTACATTTTCTCCAGTGAGACCCGAGCTTAAAGATGGCATTCTTTCTTTTTTTCTTTTTTTTTTTCTTTTTTGGTTTGTTTTTTAATTCCTGTCAGGTGCGTGTGCTTGAATGATCTGTGCATGGTAATATTAGTTTCTAGATTGAAGCATTTTTAGGGTGGGTGGGTCTTTAGGGATTTAACGTCCGTTTCCACCACATACGGGTGATATCAAAGACGGGGCAACGATTAGAAAGCCAGCACAAATATTTGGCCCCAGCCGGGATGCGAACTCACGACCCGAGCATTAGGAGTCCATCGCTCTACCATTCGGCCAACCCGGCTCCCCAAGCATTTTTCGGGGTGACCAACAAAAACCGGTATCACATATCACAAGCTCGACCTGGGCTCGAACCCACCGCTCACCCCGACTCTAGGGGACATCAAACCATAAATTCACTCACCTACTCATCCCTGTGCATGCTCACAATTTCAAACATTTAGCTCTACCTGAGAGCAATCATCAAAAGTTTTGAATGGAAGTATCACCACAACCACTCTCCGCTGTTTAAATTACTCCCCCCCCCCAAGTGGTCTGCACCAGAAACACTCTCCACCGTCTTAGTTAGTCCCCGCAGTCTGCCCTCCGCGTGAATTACCGCTCTACGTCAGCACACGGACACTGGGGAATCTGTACCGGTAACAAGATCCACCAGCACATCGGGCGCGGTCATTGGCATTCAGGAGTAGCGCCTGTGACAGAGAAGGGGTGAACTATTTTGACCGGAAGAACTCGTGCAGCGCGGAGTCCGAGGGCGTCATTAGTTACACCAGCGGACTCAGTGGAGGGTTTCTTTCAGTTAGATGTGATTTTTTGGTTGGTTGATTGGCTGGTTGGTTGGTTAGTTGATTGGGGGGGGGGGGGGTAACATCCTTTTCCGTCAACGAAACGGTCACATCAAAGACAGGGCACCAAAGAAAATAGAAAACTCCCTCTCTCTCTCTCTGCTGTAAACCGTGCAAGCGCTGATCACACACACACACACACACACACACACACACACACACACACACACACACAGGCAAGGGAGACAACTCATGCAGGCAATAATCTCGAAACAGGCTGAAAATGTACTGTGCTGTTGAATGCGACAGTTTTCACCGCTTCTGTGCACACTGTGAAATAACACAGGGACCTCAAAGTTGTTCGCAACTGTCCACTTTCCTTGTCACCGAGTATTTTTGTGTTTTTCCTTCTTAGGTATCACTTAGCTCGGCTCGGTCTCGGTTAGCCCGACTTGGCCGCCGTCACAGGGCGGGCCTAGAGTTATCGACGAACCCAGAACAGGGTTTGATCAACCACCAAAAAAAAAATTTAATTAAAAAAAAAAGAAAAACAACAACGTGATAAAACCAATCCGCAGTTCAATTGCTTACCGGTTCCTCACGCGAGGGCGAGCAGTCCCATGGGTAAACGACGCCACTGCATTTCCCATTGAACACAAATCCGGCCACACGGTGGTGGAGCGTACCACACCCCTTCCACTGTCCACACACTCACAGTCGCGGCAGGACAGAAGCGACGAAACGGTGGCGTTACACTGGCCGGATAGGGCCAGGTAGTCTGTCCGTAGGGCAAACATCAACTCTGTGTCAGTGGCCGGGAGACAAAACTTTTAGTCAGCAAGGCTTTTTTTTTCTCTCTCTCTCTCTCCAGTTTTCAGTCTTTCCCTGACACTAGGGTGGTGGAAGAGCACTAATCACTGTAAATCTCTGCTGTGCGAGTGACTAGGTCACGAAAGTCCGATGCGAGTAAAGTCATGGCGCGCACGCGAACCTCATGTCTCGTTTCCGGTTGGACTTCGTGTGAATGTGTTGTGATGACACATAGGAAAAATCTGGAGGGGGGGGGGAAGGGGGGGGGGGGCGGGGGAAGGGGGGGCGGGGCGGGCAGGGCCCTGTGGTGGGTGGGTTGGTGAATGGTGATTGAGGGTTTAATTAAGGTCCGTGAAAGATGGGGCAACGAGAAAAAGGCTTGGGCCCGTATGCACGTCGGTCCGTTTAGTGGACTAACCGCGTTTATCCCCTATACGGGCAGATAGGCGGGAAAAATCGGTATGCACGTCAAACTGGTTAGCCTATGCTATACGGATTTTCGCGTTTAAAGTTATCGCACCTCTGGGGGTCCGATAGCGGGCCTAAACGCGTGTAAATATGGCGGCACTTTTGTTTTTCCAAGCACGACAGCGGCGTCTTCTACGAAGAAAATCGGATTTTCCGGGACCGTACTAATCCCTTCGACACGTACGACGACAGAGAAGTGTTTCGTAAGTTCCGATTTCGTCGGCAGCACATCCTGGAACTGACACGTGAGGTGTCAACTGACATCACTCTCGCGAATCGCGGATTCACCCTCACTCCCCTGCAGCAAGTGCTCGTCACTTTGCGCTACTTGGCCACGTCAACATTTCAAGACGTCTGTGGAGAATTGGTCGGCGTGGACCAGTCGACAGTGAGCCGAACTGTCAGCAGAGTGACTGACGCTATGTTCAGACAAGCCCGGCAACATACATGTATCTTCTTTCCTGATCAGGCCAGTGCGAACAGAACCAAATGGGCGCTCTACCAGTCTTACGGATTCCCCAACGCGGTGGGGTGCGCATCCAGCGGCCACACGAGCAGGAACATGAATTCGTCAACAGAAAAGGCTACCATTCAATCAACGTTCAGGTAGGACTCTTTGCCCCCTCACCCCCCCCCCCCAACACACTGTGTGTGTGTGCGCCGGCGTGCGTGCGTGCGCGCGCGCGCGCTCGCGCGCGCGTGTGTGTGTGTGTGTGTGTGTGTGTGCGTGTGTGTGTGTGCGTGTGTGTGTGCGTGTGTGTGTGTGTGTGCACCCGTGTGCGTGTGTGTGTCAGTGTGTGTGTGTGTGTGTGTGTGTGTGTGTGTGTGTGTGTACCCGTGTGCGTGTGTTGTGCGTGTGTTGTGTGTGTGTGTGTGTGTGTGTGTGTGTGTGTGTGTGTGTGTGTGTGTGTGTGTGTGCACCCGTGTGCGTGTGTGTGTGTGTGTGTCAGTGTGTGTGATATTTAGAATGTGAGTATGAATTAATTATTGATTTCATCATTTCGGATGTTATCAGGTGATCTGTGATGCGGACCTCGTGTTCATCAAGTGTGTGGCCAAGTGGCCACTGAGGGAGCATGCACGATGCGAGGGTGTTGCAGCTCTTCAAGTAGTATTCTAACTTCCTCAGCACTGAAGTTAGCTTTTCTGGCCCTTTTTCCGACTTTCTCCGTCACTGATGTTGCAAATTTCAGAAACTTCCACGTGTAGTTGGATTTAACCGAAAGCACACAGAGGAGCGGGTTTTCCCAGTAATCTATAAATATCTCACCTTTCACATGGCGTTTAGCTATACGTTTCCGTTTAGCTCGTCGTGCATACCAAATCCGGTTAGGGTTTATACGCGGTTAGGGCCCGTATAGCTAACCGCGTTTAAGCTCTAAACGCGTTTAAGCTAACCGGTTCTGACGTACATACCAGTCCTGCACAACTTGAATATCTGGCCCAAGCCCAGGACTCAGTGATTCGAACGCACGACCCATCGAACGCTCGGCGGCTATCGTGGCTCCCCGAGGTCGGAGGAGGGGGGGGGGAGGAGGTGGCGTTGAATGGGAACTTAGGGAGATATTGGTGGGTTTAACGTCCTTTCCCCATCACATAGGGAGCATCAAGCGTCAAAGTCAGGGCAACAAGGGCAATAGACACACAATCTTGGCTATGCTGGGACTGATTCGAACTCATTCCCATTAGCACTGAAAGTCACGGTCCAACGTTCTCCCAGCCTCGTTGTCCAGGCTCCCGCGCGGAATGGGTTCATGGGTAGGCCGGATGGTCGGTTTATTGTTGGTTTACTATTGGTTTATTGTTTGTTCTTTTCCCACCACGTAGGAGTGATACAAAGACTGGCGGAGCAAGACCGGCGAAAATTGCAGCATAGATGTTTCAGCATCCAGCCGGGAACTGACCCCGAGACCCGAGCAGCGATAGTCCAGCAGTAACTGTCAGCTTCTGAGGGTTTGTGTATGCCTGGTGGAAACAGGGCGGCGGGGGGGGGGGGGGGGGGTAACGCCCCAACAGCTGACAGCATAACAATCAAAGCTAAGCAACGTTAAGTATTGTGCACTGCTATGAAGGGAAAAAAAAAAAAAAAAAAAACGTCGGCGAAAATAACTAATGCCGCCGATCGTGCGAGATTCTTGTTAATTTACATTTTCTACAGAAATGTCCGCACAAGGGTACCTGTGATATTCTGACAAGTTCTCGGGTTTTTTTTTGTTTTTTTTTTCCAGCCCAGCGATATTCTGACAAGTTCTCGTTGTTCAAGTTTCCAGCCCAGAGAGGGCGGTACTGACTGCAGTAAGCTGGTTTTATATTAGGCGGTCAGTCAATGATAAGTACCAGGGGACTGTGTGTAATATTGTGTATCCACTATCCTACTAGCAGAAGCCTCTCAACTTTCCGCCAGGGAATAGGGCTAATCAGGAGAAAAGCTGATGGATTCTCGCTACCGATACGCGGAGGGAAGAAAATGAAGTTTCTCTGTCTGTGCCGCCACTGACTCGACTCGCCTAAATGATTTTGTCTGTCAGTGAGGGTGCTTACTGTCAGTATCGGAGCAGCCTGTGCCTTCACTGAACAGCTGTAGGGTCGACATCAGCAGGTTTGACTTCCTACAAGGTGAACAATTGTGCAGAGTCTTTCAGATCTCTTTTTGGGATCGTGTTTGGGATGGACGAAGAAAGGCCGTGATCCTCGGAAACAATCTGCGGTTTATTGCGCTCGTTACACAATACCGCAGTCACTGTCGCTGTGGTCCCTCCGGCCTCTCTCAGCCCTCCCCCCCCCCCCCCGCCAACACACACACACACACACACACACACACACACACACACACACACACACACACACACACAAACTCCCGAGGCAGTTTTGCATATTATGACACAAGGCAGTCGGTGTCAAGTGTGTGTTGTTGTTTGTTGTCGATGTTGTTGTTGTGTTCAGTTGACTGGTTCGTTGTTGTTCTTTTTAGTTGTTGTTTATTTGTTTCCAACGGTTCTATTTGTTGGTTGGTTGGTTGTTAGCTGTTGTTTCTATGTTGTTTTCAGTCCCCCCAACAGGAGACTGAAACTTGAAACAGAAAACAAGATTGAGTCAATCAATGTCGTTTCAGCAGAGGAAGTCTGTAAGTCTGGCATACGCAAAACAAATTGTGAACAATCTGGAGCTCAAAACCAAACTATGCATTCCTTTGTATAATTTCTCTCCTTCCCCTACCCAATACCTGTCATGCTTCAACGTGCATCTCACGAAGACGCCGGTTTGGTAGTAGCATCGATCAAGCAACTGATCAAGGGAGGTGAATTCGTTTCCTAATGCTCAACACAACACATGCAGTAACTGGCCTTGATTTGTCGTCGGCTGCGGCAGCATTACGCCGCCATTAGGCATGGTTTTCCCTCTCCTGTAATCGAGGGTTATCCCGAACTACGGCAGAAGCCTTGTTGTGCGCGTTGTCCTGATGTTTACTGTTCCAGTAGCTCTATGAATTATTAAGATCACCCAAACCTCCTACGATAACCCGCTAGAAACAGAAAGCTGAAGGTTTGTGTTCAGTCGTCACGTCAATAAACATTACGACAGAAATATTTCTGTGTAGACAAGATGTTGCCATCAACCGTTGAGCGACTTCAATGAGTTCGAGTTGTAACTGTACAGAGCAAAGCAAAACGAGTTTGTTTGTTTGTTTGTTTGTTAAAACGAGTTTGTTTGTTTGTTTGCTTGCTAAAACGACTTCATTAAGTTTGTTTGTTAAAACGAGTTTGGTTGGTTGGTTGGCTGGTTGACTGACTGGTTGATTTTTGTTGTTGTTGTTGTTTGTTTGTTTTTTGTTTGTTTGGTTTTTTTTTGGTTTTTTTTTGTTCGTTTGGTTTGGATTTGGGGAGGGGGGGCTTCTTTTTTTTTTCTTTTTCTTTTTTTTGGGGGGGTTGGTGTGTGTGTGTGTGTGTGTGTGTGTGTGTGTGTGTGTGTGTGTGTGTGTGTGTGTGTGTGTGTGTGGTGTTGTTGTTGTTGTTGTTGTTGCTGTTTGTTGTCGCGGGGGAGGGGGGTGTTGTTTTGTTTTGTTTCGTTCTGTGTTTCGGGGGGGACGAATGTTCATGATTTGTTTGGATTTTGTTGTTGTTGTTTATTTTGCTTGCTTGCTTGTTTACAAGCACCGACAAGTAACAGCTGTAATGTAGCAGCTGACTGCCATGTTTATCAATGTGTTTACGTATTTACGAGATGTCGCGGCCCCGAGCTAGTGCATTTATTGATCTCATTGACAGCATTTAACCCGCTGTCTGCCGGGCTATGCTCCGGGTAGGAAAACACGCGCCCGCTGATTGGGACAAATTAGTCGGCATCAAATGCTGCCGTCTGGCTTCTTTAGGGGATCACGGCCACTTTCATTACTTTTCGCCTCCCGCCAGAAGGGGGTCTCTCCCCCCCCCCCCCTCCCGAGGCTCGGGGGAATTCTGGGTTTAGCTTTTTTTGCCCCTGGGTGCAGCGTATCACCTTGACCATAAAACTGACCGCCATACTTGTTACGAATATCATAAACAGAGAGAGGGAATGGGTGACCTGATTATCACTCCCCCCCCCCCACCACCACCACCACCACCTCCCCAGTTCTCTTCCATCTTCTATCTTCCCAGCATCGGTTCACATCGACATGTCCCTCTTTTAAGTCAGCACACGCCCAGTGAGTCATGCCCATCATCATTACAATCTATGGCGTTCTAGATGCAAATTCAATTGATATTTCAGATTTTTTTTTAACGCCCTTTTCCTCTCCAGTGATTGCCTGATCGAGAAAGAAAGCACGGGAAACCAGAATGTACAACTGAAAACATATTTGGAGCAAAGAAGACACACGGTCTCATGCAGCCATGATGCCTCACTGTACATGGAGCAGTTCCACTACCGCTCACGAAAACAGCGCTTCACGGCTTTGATCTGTGCGCGAGCGCGGTAACAGGTCCCTGCTTACGAGGAACTTGAACACGACCGCTGTACTCCCACGTACGTCGTATACTCTGACTACCCGTGAAGACGCTAGTCTAGCTGTGATCTAAGACGTGACTGGTCAGGGCGGGACGGAAGTTGTCAGGGCAGCTTTTTTCACCCCCCCCCCCCCCCAACACACGACATACATCCAGTGTGCAAAAGACAGAGGGATGTTACAACACGACATGACAACGGGGATTCGGCCGAAGGCCTCACAGTAACATAGGCTCTGTTTACTGTCATCAATCACTCGCTCCGCCAGTGGCCGACCAGCTGATGCGGCCATCGTGTGTTTGGTTAGCTGGTTAGAGGCCTTTCACACACCGAGTGCCTGCAGCGATCTCACACGCTCGCCGAGTGCATTTTCTGTTCACACGCTACGAGCGTGCACTGGGCGGACTGCGCTGCCGGCCTGGCGCTGGACAGTACACAAAGCGCGGTCAGCCGGCGGCGACTGGCTGGCATTGCCAGGAAAAAAACTAGGACCGTGTTCTATGTACAAGCGTGGCGATGGCGTTTCTGGGCAGTGTCCCTTGCAAGCGGATTTGTGGGGTTTAACGTCCTTTTTCCACTACATACGGGTGGTATCAAAGACGGGTCAACGATGAAAAAGCCAGCACAAATATTTGGCCCCAGCCGGGATAACGTACCATAGATGCAAATTTGGAGAAAAATGCAATATATTCCTCTAAGGTTGCAGATGACACCCTGGAAATGCTTTAAAATTCACCCCCCCCCCCCCAAAAAAAAAAAAATCACAAAAATCAGGCAGCATAAACTCACGTGTAGAGTAAATTTCAACAAATTCCAATGTTCCTTTTTTTGGCAATGTTGGCAGCGACCGCATACCCCCTCATTCCGCGGTCGTCTGCTGGTTCCTGTGCCAGCCGCGCATGAATACAAATAGTACACAAGCCAGGCCAATTTTTCCCTAATTTCACTCTTACCTGGCATAAAAATTGTTTACAAAGCCAACAAAAAGCACCAGATTGCCTTCTTTTTTTAACTCTGCACACAAATTTTAAAAGGGGCAAAGGTTTTTCTACTATATTACTATATTTAGCGTATTTCTTACTACATGACCCGGAAGCTATTACCGGAAGATCGGCCACATTTCGTGTGTCCTTGACCGTGATGGACAGAATACGCTGACAGGTCCAGTGCACACGGCCAAAGGAAATGGGCAACGTAGTAAGAGACTGGTCAGACGCAGCGATTTTGCACACCTACCAGCGGTAAAATGCACTCGCATCCAATTAAATCGGCTTGCCGGAGGGACTGTTCAAAGCGCGACGCCGTCGACCCGCCAGTAAAATAGAACACTTTCCTCCCCCCCCCCCCCCCCCCGCACCAGGCCAGTCTATCGCCCCTGGCCGTGCGCTTTAACTCTTTGTGTATTGTCCAGCGCCGGGCCGGCGGTGCAGCTGGTAGCCAAAGAGTGTGGAAACGTGTGACCGCAACCCCCGCGCAATACACAAGCGGATGCCTCAACGGCTCGTCACGTGTGCAAAGGGCTTAAGCACAAATTTTGACTCCCGTCTAGGGTAGGGGTTTAACTCTCACACACACGCGCACACACGCACACACACACACACACACACACACACACACACACACACACGCCGCCACGCACGCACGCACGCACACACACACACACACACACACACACACACGCACACACACACACCTGCTGTCTTCAGGCAGTGTGCAACTGTCGACAAGCCGCCAGGCAGCGAGGAAGCGGACAGAACTTCACACACACACACACACACACACACACACACACACACACACACACACACACACACACACACACACACACACACACACACCCTGTTGTCACGTCGTCAGGCAGTGTGCAACTGTCGACGAGCAGAGAAAAAGACAGAATTTCCAAGCATTCGGCTGCAAGGGACAACACAGCACGTAAAGAAGATACGCCTAAAAGAGATAGTGCTAGCTGCCGTGACAAAAACATGTTTATCTGCAAAACCCAAACCTTTAAAAAAAAACTTTAAAGAAAAACAAGGATATTACACTGGAAAAACCCAGAGTTTAAAGGCCCACTCTTCAAGATATATCTAGGTTCACAAATCGCCGGTTCGAAGTTGTTTTGATGGCGTCGAGCACTTTACCGTTTAAAGAGCTGAACTAATCATCCAGATACGAGTATTTCGAGCGTACAGGCACACTCACGAGAAAAAAAACTGTTCCAAAACATAAGTTGGTTCAGCAAAGAAGAAATTAGCCCGTTGAACTAAGTACTTCTCTCATGAATGAACAGGTTTAGTAAAATTGACAATATTTCATTTGCGTGTGAAATGTTACACCACTCATATACATATCATACTGCCGTCATGATGGGCTGTGTGTGTGTGTGTGTGTGTGTGTGTGCGTGCGTGCGTGCGTGCGTGCGTGCGTGCGTGCGTGCGTGCGTGCGTGCGTGCGTGCGTGCGTGTGTGTGTGTGTGTGTGTGTGTGTGTGTGTGTGTGTGTGCGTGCGTTTCTCCCTCAATGACCCGAGTGGTTCTCCGGAAATAAACGACTTGATTTTGACTGGTCTTAGAGTACAGGCGTACTGTCTAGAGCAGCCGTTCCGAAGTTGTTTTCTGCGAAGCCTATAGAAATCGTAGAACTGACGCCTTAAAAGAGCCACCCCCTCCCCCTTCCCCAAGGTCTTTTCCTCGTCGTATCTTTTTCACTTGTCTGCCCATTAGATGCTTCCGTCGCCGCGGGGCCATTCATGTGGCTTGATCAGTGAATGGTTAGTAGACATAAGTACAAATGGACGCAGAGGATACTGTTTGTGAAACAGCGGGTGGCCGTCAGAATAGTATAATATAGAGAATAAGTGGGGATGGTTGGGATTTCGCTAATCGTTGCATTTTCCTCGTGGTCTCTCGGAAATGTTATTGAAAAAATCTCTCTCTCTCTCTCTCTCTCTCTCTCTCTCTCACACACACACACACACACACACACACACACACACACACACACACACACACACACACAGAGTGACACCCCGAGGGGGGGGGGGGAGAGGGGCACACAAGCAGACAAATGGAGATACTGCGACAGACAGATGGGCGGACGGGCGGACAAACAGGCGGTCAGACAGGCAGACGTGCGGTCACAAAACCTAGAACATCGATACACGCTAATCAACAGACGCTAGACAGATGAATCAAATCAATGTCACGCTGCCTCTCCTCGTTACCAGGGCTGCAGTTGCAACTAAAATACACGACCTAGACACGAAACGAAGCGCTGGTCCTACTGCAAGCCACACTGACACCAGCGACATTTGGCTACGTGCCATAGATGCAAATCTGGAGGAAAACGCTATATATTCCTCTTACACATAAGGTTGCAGATGACACCCTAGAATGCTTTAAATTTCACCAAAAAAAAAAAATCACAAAAATCAGGTAGCCATAGGCTCATGTGAAGAGTAAATTTTAACAAATTCCAATATTCCGTTTTTTGGCAATAAAAAGTATGTTTCCCTGCTCCTATGAAACACTTAAACTGACTTGCTAAAACGCATCTAACTGCACAGATTTTAGTCAAATTCTTTTTCTTTTTTTTTAAAGTTCCTCCAAAAAAAAGTATTTCCTCTTCTGAAGCACTTAAAATCTCGCCAAACTGCAAAGACTTTAGTTTAATTTTTTTTTAAACTCCAACCGGCCTCCGTAGTGTAGTGGTTAGCACTTTGGACCATGCACCAGGAGACCCGGGTTCGACTCCCAGCCGAGGCAAGCGGGATTTTTCCTACCTAGGTCGGCTCCTACCCAGAGCGGGTGTGCTGTGGGCCCAATGGGGAGGCTGTTGTCACACAGCCGAGCTTCACCCACTTCACGGGTGCGACTTTGGGGGTGCTTCCCTTGGTATGACACGTCTTATGATGTGGATGATTACACGGCCGGTACGGCAGGTGCCGTAGTTCCCGCGCCTGGTTAACGCCGGGGATATTTATGACAGGAAGCGTGAAATGCGGCCCTGTCCCGCAGTCCCAAACAACACGGACCTCCGCCGTGGCATCATCTTACCATCATCCTCATCTCCATCATCATGCATTATGAAAATTGCCCCAGCTTCCGCGCCCTCCATGGATTCAACCCATGACCTGGGAGGAACACCACTGGAGCTGGCAAAGAGTTGGGGCAAAGAGTTGGGGCAAAGAGTTGGGGCAGCCCCCCCCCCCCCCCAAAAAAAAAAAAAATAAAAATCCAGGGGAAAATACGCAATTTATCCTGTCGCCGGATAAAAATAGGCAACTTACTGTCACCGGACTGCATACGCGACTTATTCTGTCCCCGGAACAAAAATACGCGATTAATCCTCTCGCCGGACAACATACACGAGTTATCCTGTCGCCGGACAAAAATACGCGATTTATCCTGTCGCCGGACAAAAATACGCGACTTATCCTGTCGCCGGACAAAATACACGAGTTATCCTGTCGTCGGACAAAGTATAAAGCTTATCCGGTCGCCAAAATTATACGACAGCGATCAATATTCCTTTGACGAGAATGAAATATAAATCTTTACTATTGCCTACTGCGCGCGCCTTCTAAGGTGAAATGCGATGCCTGTTGGACATCAGGAAAAAAATACTACTACAACTACAAACACCATGTATTACCTCAGCTAGCTGAATTCATTACTTTGACGAACATGTTATAGTAATTTGCTACTGCCTTAATGTGATACTGGCCTTTTTGGATAAGGCGTGGGATACGTGGCTCGTTTGCTATCAGAAAACTACCATCTGACTAATCGAAGAAGAATTGTCAGAAAATATCTACTACTACTGACCGGGCTCATCATTATTCACATACTCGAATTTACCACAGTGACGTCGATGAGAATGACGTAGTAATCATTTACTTGCTGCCTGTTGTGATACTGACCTTTTAAGGTGTGAAATGCGTGATCCATTGGGCGTGAGGAAGGAAGAGTTGGACGGCCGCTTGGTGCTGTTTCGACGCGTCGTCAGCTGGGCGCCGAAGTTGGCGATCGACGCGGCCACCTCTTGGGTCAAACTGCCCCTCCTGGAGGACATCGTCCTGGTTTGGCTGCCAGTCCTGGTACTCCCCTGGCACTTTTGTCTCTTTGTGTATTGTTCGTTCTTTTTTTTCTGGATTCACGTTCCCCGCCACAGGGACTCACTTGATGTTGGTCCGTAGGAAAGTTAGACGCGTGTTCCTTCACATCAGCGTCTGTGCCACACACAAAACTTGACTGCGGGGTTTGTTTCAGGTGCAGCTTATAAGACCGTGAGTGTGCTGAACATGAATGTGACAAGGTGAAATGATTTATGTGGACGCCTTTACCGGTCACACGCGAAGCCTCAGGGACCTGGATAGTTCTGTTTTGGATGGTTCCTTAACGAAAGTTGTTCGTGTATTCCTTCACATCTCAGTTTGTGCACGACACGGTTTCACGATTAACGTGGACTTTTCGCATGAGTTCCTTATCACAACTGAGTTCACGTTGCGTCACACACCAAACTTCAGTGACTGAGAGTTTAGTCTCAGCTTATCATGAACGGCCGTGCACGAATATTTGACACGGTCGAATGATTATTGTGGAATCCGCGCGTTTCAAGTATACCCTCACAACCGTGACATTGCGACACACACCAAACCTCAGTGACTGATGGTTTTGTTTCACTGGCAGCTCCGGTATCTTGTATCACCGTACGTGCATGACTGCGGCGACATGGTCCAATGGTTTTTGTGGAAACCTCAGTCACATAATTATAGTCCCTCACAGCATTGCGTCACACACTAAACCTTAATGTCTGAGGGTTGTGTCAGTTTCAGCTCCGCTTGTGTGACCGGCTGTGCACGAATGTGATAATTGTGGAATCCTGACATGTACTCCCTCGCAACTTTGCGTCACAGTGACTGGTGGTTTTGTTTTAGCTCCGCTTGGATGACCCGGCGTGTATGACACGGCGGCCTAGCGATTTATGCGGGCTCTCCGCCTCTCAAGCATGCATGTGTGTTGTAGTCCATCTCACAGCCTTGTGTCTGTCTGCAGCTGGCTCATCGTTTCCCCGTCAGCTCATCCCAGAAGTAGCGGCCAGGCTTGCACACACCGACATACAGCAGTATAGCGCCGACACGGTCCACTGATTTTAACGTGAGTCCTCCTTACGTCATGAGGGCAGATGGGTGAGCAATTTAAGGGTTATGTTCCATCTCAGTTTCGCTAGGGATCAGCTACACTGACACACACACACTCCTCACATTACAACCTTTCTCTTTTTGGAACAGTCACCGATGACAGGACAAGAAAACGTAACCAGACCACGCGGTTGAATTATGTCGGGGCGTCCTAGCCAAGGCGCAGAGCAGAAAAGTACATTAACGTGTTTTTTTTGCGTCGTGGCAACTGCTCTAAACTGTTGAACTTTATTCACGCGCATTTCTCTGAGTGTTTTGGTCAGTTGGGTCCTTTCATATTACATGTATCTGCTGTTGTGTTTCCTGGGCAGTCAGCTGTCCATAAGTTGGTTTGTCGTCTGCAAAACGAGGGCCACAGGCTGAACTTATACACTGAGGCACCTGTGTTTCGAACAAGTCGCTGTATTTTCGGTCTATGACGCTGGTAGGCAAAACAAAACCATGTAGGTCACGAAAACCGAGACTACTCACAGAATCGGTCTCATGTTTCAACATGAAACTACTCAGTCTTCGCTATGATCTCTTTGAGGTCTGAAAATGCTGTTAACTGTTTTGGATATTACGCTTGATATCTGATGTATCTTAACTTTAACAACAAAACCTTATTTGTCCATTTGAAGTAAACTTTGTCTATGGAATCAAACAAATACACACCTGTCGATCAATAAAGACGAATAAAACTCCGGTTGCAATTCCGGGGGGAAAAAAAGAAAAAAAAGTATAAAAAAAATAAATAAAAAAAAACAGAGAGACTACTCACAGAATAAGTGCTAAGAACACAGACTGAGAGTCACAAACCGACGCACACTACACACTAAGTCTCCACAAAACGACCCGGACGGTCTCAGACTGTTCTGTCAAACAGAGTGAAAGGCACAGTTTCTAAGTCCCGACTATGGTCAGACTGATTCATCGTCTTAAAGTCTCTATGGCTGTTTTTAATGAGTTCTCGTAGGAAAAACTAACTATACAGACTAACTTCTCTACCATCACTGTCACCATCATTGTCATTTTACGATGTCGTGTTAGGATGTATCACAGCTGTGTGTATGTAACGTGTATGTATTTTCGTGCTGGTCTTAGTTACTTGAGCGGCGTGAGACCACAAATAACTAACACCAGTAATTTTCTGTCTAACTGGTCATTTTCACCAGTGCATGTCTGTTCATCGTTGTACAATGTGCGTGAGTGTGAGTGAGTGATAGGCGCATTGAGTTTTATGTAAAGAAAAGCGCCCTAGAAATACCATTTATTATCATTAATTTTATTATTATTATTATTATTATGTGACATGTATTTCATGTGTATTTCATGTGTATGTAATGTGACATGTATTTCATGTGTATGTAATGTGTATGTAATGTGACATGTATTTCATGTGTATTTCATGTGTATGTAATGTGACGTGTATTTCATGTGTATTTCATGTGTATGTAATGTGACATGTATTTCATGTGTATTTCATGTGTATGTAATGTGACGTGTATTTCATGTGTATGTAATGTGACATGTATGTAATGTGTATTTCATGTGTATGTAATGTGACATGTATTTCATGTGTATCTCATGTGTATGTATTGCCTCGCCACTATTGTGAGGCGCCCAGAGCTCCAGCAGGAGGTTGTTCGCCAGACAAATCCTCATTATTATTATTATTATTATCATTATTATGAAAACTGCCGTTTACAAAGCTCTAAGTCTGTTTGCCAAATGGACAGATGTTCCTTTCGACCATTGCGACCATTTCCGTGACTTTGCGGCTTCGGATAGTAGAGAGAAATATGACTCTCTTTGGCCTAACGCTTCCATATCTGTACTACACGCCGATCGACAAAGTCGCTAAAAATAGCCACCGATCAGCGCTGTCTGGATGGTCTTCATTCCGCAGCCAGATGTCGCATGCTCAGTGTGCGGTACGTTTCTACGTCCGTAGATGAACACATACGCGGGTGGGTGGGTGGGTGTTTGGGGGTTTAACGTCCTTTTCCACCAAACAGGGTGATATCAAAGACGGGGCAACGATGATAAAGCCAGCACAAATATTTGGCCCCAGCCGGGATCGAACTCACGACCCGAGCATTAGAAGTCCAACGCTCTACCATTCGACCACCCCGGCTCCCCTAACACATACGCCAACCCGAGTCAGCACAATGGTTTCAAATGCTACACTGTATCCCATAATGACTGATTCTGGTGCACGGGTTAAGCACACTGGATGCCGAAGAGTTGTCCACAGCGTTGTTGAATGCCTGACAAACGTATTGAGAGAACTGCACTATATTCAAAGCACTATATATATAAAGTTGTAGATTTTATAGCTCGTGTAGCACGTTTTTAGGTTTTCTGTTTTTTGCTACATGTTTCCTCCTTGACAGAGTCTAGCGCAACCCAGTGGAGGTTGTTTTTGTTTTTGTTTTGTTTTTTGTTGTTGTTATTTTTTTTCGTTGTGGGTGCACAAAGAACCTCTCTCTCTCTCTCTCTCTCTCTCTCTCTCTCTCTCTCTCTCTCTCTCTCTCTCTTCTGTAGTTTTAATCTGTCATAATTACTTACCAGTCTAGTCTGCCATTTCAACGCTGTCAATATGTACTTTTTCCCACTGGGCATTAACATAAGCGGTGCCGCTTGTTTATGCACACTATCTGTTTACTTGAACGACTTGTCAGTATTGCAACTGACAAGTGAGTGAGTGAGTGAGTTTTTAGGGCTTAAAGCCGCGCAAGCCACAAAGACTAATTCGCGGCTGAGTGTGTCTGCACTACATGAAAAAAACAAAAATGTAACGCTGGACATAGGATGCAAACTGGTCTACGGGGCAATATAAACCCAGGACATGCAGGAGACGCTGCACCTTCATGCTAATTTATCGAACTCCCGGTTACAAAAAAGCGTAGAAAACAAATGACAATTACAACTAGTTAAAACAAAGATAAATACTAAGCGCATATACAGCAAATATTGCAACTTATCATCTCCTAGGCGCAATAAACCAGTTCGCAGCATATTCCCAACATCACTTATGCCTAACCACTGGTAGTGCAGACGTGAGTGAGGGGTTAAAAAGAAGAAATATAGATGAAAGGGCCGAACTTAGAAATCAGCTGAGAGAAGAGAGGAAGGACAGAGCGGCTAAATTCGGGAGGTTTTAAAGAGAAAGATACAGGTGAATGGGCTGGTGAGGGATAGACAGAGAGGTAGGAAGGAAAATTCCTTAGTTGCCAATGAAGACAACATGCCTGGGAGGCAGTTGAAGAACAGACCGCTCCAACACGGAACCTCCCCGCCGTGAGGCGGTTTGGGAAAACAACGCACCAGAGAGGGGTGCGTTGTGAAGGTCTTCAACATGACAGGTGTTCAGCAGCACCAGCAGGGCGCTGCAAACTAAGCCCGCCAGGCTGAAGACCAGGTGGGAGGAATCCAGTGAAGTCGGCCTTCAGAAACGACCCTCAGATGTCTCACTGGACCAAGGGTCAGCAGACACCCGCTTACTGACCTCCCCCCGGAGGAGATTTTAAGAGAGCAAAAGACAGGTGAATGGACCGAGTGAGGCAGAAATAAGAGTAAAGAAAGAGCAAAAGGGGTGGGCAAGCTTGGCGAAATCAGCCCCGCCGCGTGAAGGCGAGCCCATGGGGCCTGCAACTGACAAACCTGTTTAAACCAAACATATTGAGCCTTTAAACATCTGTCTTGTCACCAAAACAAGCTGCACACGTTTCACACTTAAAAACAGTCTGCGGTTGTGCACAGTGCACAGACAACTCTGTAAAGCTTTCAGTGCCTCCAAAACCGCAAAAGAAATGTCAAATCCTTACTGGAATGCGCATTGCCTCTCTTCACACTACACCTGGTCACTGGAGGTGAAGCATCGCTGATGCTAGTCTTTCTCGTGTACCACTGACCAGTACTAGTCCTCCGTCGTAGACCATACACACACTGAAGCGAGTGTGAAATCAAGCCCATAGCTCTCGGTATCACACAAAAAAGTTGCGGAATTTCAGCTGTGACAAAGTTGTCTCTGCATTGTGCATGGTCGCATGTATTTGAAACGTGAGCGATTTTAAACAAAATGCAATATGCCAGCCTGACCTTTTTTTTATAAAACAGACCATTAACCTCCCTTGAACAATGTGGCACCACTCCACTGATCCAATCTAAACTTGATCACTGGGGATTTCCGTGGATTCGACTCGACCACTTCTCGACAACACGACAAACGTATCACCACATCACCAGGCGGTCTGGTGGAATAGAGAGATTAGCTCGAGTGAATCACTCGCCTGAAACGTCATCGAATTATTCACCATAGCGATGTGATGTCGTGTGATGAGTCCTCGCGAACTAGCCACTAGCGCCTCCTACAACCTCACTCGCTCCCCGCCGCCTCTGTCCCCACCCGGCCTCCCCTCAGTTAATCGTGTAGCACGTGCCCCACATGAGAAAAGAATCCGTCCTCGGTGTAGCGAGAAATGGGTCCCCTGACAGTCCCGCCACATACTTGTTGCGTCGGCATGAGGAGATTGTCGTCCAGATTATTTCGGTCGATGCCGCGATTCGCAAACTTGAAGACCGCGATGGCCAGTCGGCGCTGGCGGCACTTCGATCCTAAAACGTTCTCCCCCTAAAACCACTGCGAAAGGACACGCCATATTCCCTCTGCGCTAAGAAACCGCAATGCTGTAACTAGCCCAAGCATCAAGGTTTCATTTAAAACCCAGGAACACCTACACTAGGGGTAGGGAGAGGTGTAGGGGATTTTAACGTCCTTTTCCACCACGTATGGGTGATATCAAAGACGAGGCAACGAGAAAAAGGCCAGCACACCTATCTGGCCCTAGCCGGGATTCGAACTCACGACCCGAGCATCGAAAATCCAACGTTCTACTATTTCTGTTATCCTGGCTTAATGTGTAATGGTCTGTCTGATGAGAGAGGTCAAAGTAAAGGTGAAACACGTTGCTGTAGGAGTGCGAAAGGCAATGGGTTTTGCCAACTTAAGCGTTCCCGAACTGATCGGTGTTAATGTGGTTACTTCATGCACTTGGCGTGCTGGCCTGTATGGCACGTTCCCCACTAAGCGTGGCAGACCAGATAATGCAAAACGCATGTCTAGAGCTTTAAATGTTTCTCGGTTTCTAAAGCTCATAATCTGCGTTACGCTGATGCTGAACCCCTGAGTAAAATATGTCCACTGTGTCAGCTTGATGTTGAAGACGAGTTACATTTTCTTTTATACTGTCCTAGTCTTTCTGATATCCGTACCCGGTTTATTCCTAGAAAATTTTGGAACCATCCAAGCAGCTTTCGACTCACTTTGCTAATGGCCTCAAGCAACTACAGTTAAGAACCTGGCATTATATATTTTTCTAGCTTTAAGAAAAAAGACAACAGTTGCTCAGCTGAGTTGATATACGTTATTTTGCACTTTGGTTATTTCCTGTACAAGTATTGCTGTGAATAAGAATGTCTAGATGTCACTCTCAACTTTGAATGGGCCTAAGGCTTATCAATAAACAATTCTGAATTATTTCAAAGGCTAGGTGGGGAGCCGGGGTGGCCGAATGGCCGTTGGACTTCTAATGCTCGGGTTGTGAGTTCAGTTCGTATCCCGGCTGGGGCCAAATAATTTATGTGTGCTGGCTTTTTCATCGTTGCCCCGTCTTTGATATCACCCGTACGTGGTGGGAAAGGGCGGTAAACCCCCAAACACCAACACCCACCCTTCAAACTAAGCGTAAACAGACCTTCACCTCACCCGGTCAGCCAAGGGCATCAGCTACAAATGACATTCCAACAGCCTGGCTCTACCGTAAAAAGAAAATGGTTTGCAACATTGTACGTCGACTGCAGATGCAAACTAATGGAACGGGACGCCAGGAAAACAAAAGCGCTTATCCAATCAGCAGCATCCATTATCAAATTAGCCAATCAGGGGCTCTTGATTGCCGACACGATGGTCCACTCTAGCGGGCCCTTTGGTGCCCTGCCCGGGCCATGGGAAATAACTCCAGTAATTATTTTGTCCATTTTCTCCGCCTACAGAGCATCACAACCGTTCCTGTTGCACTGACTAACGTGCTAAAACCTCCCTTTTACTCTGAGATCCGCAACGCCCTTTCTCAGTCAAGACCGGCTTTACAAAAAAATTAAAGATGTCCGGAAAAAAGCACGGTTCAGTTTTGCTGCAATGGAACCCAAAGTGTACTTCACGAAATGCAGTACACAGCCTCTGTAGCCACTGTGCCTGCTCCGCTGAATAGAGAGCTGGTGTACATTTGCTCCCCCTGCATATGACTGATATACATTTGCACCCCCTAGCGGCCGAACTGTACCAACTGAGCACCAGTAAAGGCCGTGTCCAGCGTGAAACGAAGAGTGCCTGCGAGGCACCCGTTTGTGTATTGCGCGGGGGTTGCGGTCATACGTTGCAACACATTTATTTTTGGCTACCAGTTGCACCGCCGGCCCGGCGCTCCAATACACAAAGAATGGTCAGCGGCGACTTCCTGGCGTGGCGAGGAAAAAATAGGACCGTGCTCTATTCACAGGCGTCGTGGCGGCGTCTCCGGGGAGTGCCCGCTACAAGCAGATTTAACTGGCCCTGAGGGCATTTTGCCTCTGGTAGGCCTGCGAAATCGCAGCGGTAGACAACCCTGTACACGGCATTTTCACAGGACGAGTACCGGTGCAGCATCGGACCAGTGCCAGCAGAGTATACATGCTCTCTGTTGACAGTCTCGGAAGTTCCTGCAGAGCACAGTCATAATCTCATATAGCAGGCGGTTACACTCCATTTACGTCGTTCAAGTTCAGTGCGGGGAAAATGCTCCACCAGCCAGAAATGCTACTCCACACTCAGCTTAAAAGGACGATGCGGCGTGTGGTCGTTAAGACCTTATTTACCGTTACCGAAATGTTAGGCGCCATTACTGCCCGCCACATCCCGGCAGATGTGCCCCCTGAAAAACACTGTCTCATCCATCCATGTATGGTTGTCCTCTACCACAGATGCACACAGCCGTTAAACGGAGTCCCGGTTGTTGTGATGCCGAGTATCACTGTTCCCTGCTAGTTACAAGTCGCTGCCGCTTTTCAGCCGTTTATCAACTCTTTTGGCGCTTCACAGTCGGCGTCGTCACTTGATGCCCGCCGCGTGGCAGGATTTGTGGAAATCGAAACCTGGGGGAAACATACACACACCGGTGACGCGGCTAAGCCGCGAATCCGACCGGCTGTCGATCGCAGTGACTGTTTTAGGCCGGAAAAGCGCGACACGCATGCGGTGATGTGCAAGAATGCTGCCAGGAAAGCTAAGAACTGAAATGAATTTGATCATATTGTTATATGCACATATCAGTAAGACTTTAATCTTCCCACCCAAAGCGATTTTATATCGAAAATTTTATTCATGTAAGGACACGAGTCATATTTGTTCGACTGCAATGAGACTCGGGAGCTATTTTGCAGTTTAACACGAAGCTGACAAAAAATACCACGTTTATTCCAGTAGTTTTAAAACAGACACGTATCCGTGATGTCTTTGTGACTTGCATGCCAATTGTTGTGACGTAGGATGCTTTAGTGTTTTCGCAATTTAAAAAAATATCAGAGCAGTGCGAAATCCTCGGCTAAGAACCGGCCAACCGTCTGTTTGATACAGGCTGGTTCTTAGCCGGGGCGAGTGCTGGTTCATAGCCACAAAATATTCACTACCAATTTTCTTTCTCGAACTGCGCGCGATCTAAGCCACAAATTGCACTAATCTTCTAGGTGTGGCCGCAAGACATATTATAAAACTGGGACCTTTTCATAAACGTGACTTTCCTTTCTGTAATTTTATATTATCGCGAATGAAAGTGAATTTTCTACAGAAAACGAGACTAAATTGTTTCCAACGTGAGTGTACGCGCAAGTAGCACCACAAAAACCACTTACGAGTTGAACAGAGACATTCTGCGACAAGACAGGCCAACCTCAGATCGAGACAAGCTTTCACAAGTACAGCGCAGATGATTTTCTGAGAGAAGTCGCGTGCGGCCAAGCAACGCTAGCGCTCAACGCCGCAAGCCGGTCAGAATCGGGATAGCCGCGTCACCGGTGTGATACAGGAACACTCGGCCGAGCCGCGGCTCCGAGTTCCAAATGATTCGTCCCCCTCCCCCCTCCCTTTTTTTTCTGTTGGCGCGCAATCCCCCGCGGTACGGGCAGCGACAGCGCGACACTTCCCCCCCCCCCCCCCCCCCCCCCCCCCCCCCCCCCCCCCCATGGCCTGGCGGCGAATTTCTGATTCCCAAACGCCAAGTTGAGCACTTCTGATGCCGGTGTAGAGGAGGGGGTAGCTTGCTTGCTCGACCGATTGCTTCGTTGGTTGGTTGGATTGCCTGTTTACTTGTTTACTGCTTGGTTAAACTTCGTTTCTAGTACGTAATATTAACCGAGCATTGACAGCGGAACAGTCTACCAGCTAGCATATCCCAGAGAGAGAGAGAGCGGTCGGTCGGGGGGCTTGAGCGGATACGTGCAGTAGGTATAATCAGTGCTGAACTTCAAGTACAGCCTCTATGTTCTTAACGCCACTGAGATTACAAACTGCCGCTTTCGAAGCTCCAAGGTTATTTGCCAGATAGAAGGATGTTTCATTCGGCCATCGCGATTTTGTTTTTCCCCAGCCCTGAGTTTTTGGGATTTTGTGGCTTCTACTATTAGAGAAATGCGACTTTCTTTGAGCCTACGGTCCATTTCTGAACAGACCGGGACTCAACTTGAAAAATCCTCTAAAAATAGCAACCAATCAGCACCGCCGTCTACCCGGTCCTCAGTCCGCAACCAAATAACGTCGTCTGCTCAGTACGTGATACGCTTCCAGCTACGCCGGCCAGTGTCAGCACTATCGTCTCAGATGCTATACTGTGTGATTGATTCTGAAGCACGGATTAAAGATCTAAGCTCCCAACAAAAAGCTTTCCGAAGTGTGGATTTTTTTTTTATTTTTTTTTTTACAGTCGACCGTGCAAGCACAGTCAACTCTGTCACAGTTGCAGAGTTTTCAGCGCTTCGGGGACCCTTATAAAACCAGAGCACGAGTTTGCCGTGACATTATTTGGCTTTTGGTCAGTGAGCGAGACACATCGCCACTGTGTCCAGCGCCGGGGTGTTGAGTGCTGCACGATCTAAGTTTCTCGCTCAGTGTCAAAACGCAAACTGAGCTGTGAAATCAGGCTGCCCTCGGCTTTTATTGGGGTTTCAGGGACGCTGAAAACTCTGACAACTGTGACAGAGTTGACTGTGCTTGCACGGTCGACTCTGTAAATTTTTTTCACACTTCCGGAAAGCTTTTTGTTGGGAGCTTAGAACTTTAAGCGCATTCGACGAAAAGGTTCCCCCCACGCTCTTGTATGCGTGTCATACCGTATTGAGAGTTTATATTACCACCCAGTTTGAAGGCTCAGTCCGTTTTAACTGTCGCAATGAGCTGGCCATCCCTCTACTACAACATAACTGCGTATATTGCAACGGCGACCGAGTTCCACCAGTGTCGGTGGAAACAACGGACAAACAAATACAACAACGACAAAAACCAAAAAAAAAAAACCTGGTCAGTGAGGATAAATTACGGTGTTTTTGACCCGGATTTTTGAGCGTGCGACTGACACACAAACACGTGTTGCTGCGCTCAGAGTCCGTGTTGTTTGGGGTGGGGGATGGGGGAGGGAGAGGGAAGGGTTTATTTTCGCGGCATATGCCACAGACGGCTTGTGTATCAGTGATGCATTCTGCACTCAGCCGCGTCGCGCGTTTTATTTCCTCGAATCTGTGTCACAAGCTCGGGTTTTAAATCATTCACATTGATTAACTCACTTCCTGCCAAGTAAGTTTGGCCGGGGTTGAGCACAAGTGGCCTCAATAAAATAAAAATAAAAATTAATATAAATTGCTTTGATTTGATTTTGGCTTAACTCTTAAAAGCCCGTGCAAATATCGCAATTTTACTGAAATTTTCAGATCACTAGGAGCCACCTGAAGCCATTATTACGCAATCTGCAGCGGTCTCGGGCCTAGCGGGGGGAAGCCCACGCTTTGCGTAATTAGTAGTGGCTTGGAGTGACTCCTACTGGTGTGCAGTGGCTTCTTTTTTTTCACCAGTCCTATCACATAGTGGGCAGGCGGGGGTTGGGCTTGGGCTCTTAAAGATCTAAGCTCCCAACAAAAAGCTTTCCGAAGTGTGAAAAAAAAATTACATAGTCGACCGTGCAAGCACAGTCAACTCTGTCACAGTTGCAGAGTTTTCAGTGTCCCTGAAACCCCAATAAAAGCCAAGGGTAGCCTGATTTCACAGCTCAGTTTGCGTTTTGACACTGAGCGAGAAAGATCGTGCAGCGGCACTCAACATCCGCTAGGCACTGTAGCGATGTGTCTCGCTCACTGACCAAAAGCCAAGTAATGTCACGGCATACTTATGCTCTGGTTTTATCAGGGTCCCCGAAGCGCTGAAAACTCTGCAACTGTGACAGAGTTGCCTGGATTACGCACAGCCGAAGGCGTCGCAGTTTTAAAAAACGCAATGTTTGCAACTTTTTGCTGAGATTGCAGACCTTTAAGAGTTAGTGGGCGTGTTGCACTTTGATTACTGTACTCGTGTTTGCTGCAGTGAGAGCCGTCAAGCAACTATTAATCTTGCCTGATTGTCACATACTATGCCAAAACCGAAAAAGAGTCAAAGGCGGTGGATACTCGTGCGCGGGCGGTACGAAATGTGTTAATGCTACACCCGTCGTGTTTTCAAGCTTGCGCGGGCTCTCCTCTCTACATCAGTTTCGGCTGAACTGAAGCCGCTTTTTATATGCTCTGTGTCATGTGTGCGCGACTGTGATAATTTATGCGGTCTTTCACGTGTCGGCATGTAGCCCCCTTGTGTTTTTCACCATCTGTTTCCTCGTTTCTGCGTCCTAGACTGTGACATGAGGGGAAGGAGCGAGTATCTACGTGTGATGATCAGGGATGTTTGCCCTGCTTGCCAGAGAAGTGAAACAGTGTCAAGGTCAATATAGCGGCATTGACAAAATCTCTGTACATCTGCCAGATAATAGGGGGGTCGCCGGGTGAATGACTCGTGATGGGAAGGTCGACGGTTCAGATTCCGACGGCAGTTCCAGAATGTGCTCAGGCTTGTTCCGCCCGCGGGTACTCCCGAGTCGTGAAGCGTAACTCCACCCGGATGAAAGTTGTTTGTGGGTATATCATATGGGTGGCACGGAACAAGGGAAAAATGAGCACAGCGTGTTATCGGTCAGTGGTCTAGTGGTTAAGACTTCGCAACGAATGCAAGAGGTCAAGTTCGAGTCCCACTCGGGGCGAAGAATTTTTCCTTTTCGTACGTGGCACCGTTCATTCGGGCCGATCGTCGGGGGTTCTCTCCGGGTACTCCGGCTTCCCCCCCCCTCTCTCTCTCTCTCTCTCTGCTTTGGAATTGTTCAGTCCACAAAAACTGAAAATAAATTCAATTCTAAATTCCCAAACTTAAATTGTTCAGCTGGCCATTCGCATCACGTAATTGTATTGTGCTGATGTCCTGTAAGTGCGGAGAGAATGCGTGTGATTCACGTAAGCGTGCGTGTTGGGTTCAGTTTGAGCCGAGAAACTGGCTAAAGCGCCTCTATAATACCCATTATTATTATTATTATTATTATCTCCCGACCGGGACTCGAACTCAGGACCCCAGTGCTCAAGTCCAACGCCGTACCAGCTCGGCTCGCTGTCTCGGCTACTCCATACCACCAGGAAGTATGCTTTCACTTTCAATACGATTCACGTCCTCCCAAACCAGAGACTGAGTACTTCTGCCCCTATAGCTCAGTGGGCTTGTCCGAGCCAGTCTTCACAAACGCGCGCACCGCTGTGACAAAAACCGCACAATCATTTGAAATATTGAATGACGACCTATGAACGCTAGGGTACTTTGCTGCTGATGCACTGCCGAGCGCTACACGCAGCAGATGGGGAGAACAGCATGAAATCAATCACAGGTTTATGCTGTACATACATACTGTATGATTGTGCTTATGGTGTGGCGCCTGTTCATAAGAAGACGCAAGGGTACAACACTGGCCCAATGGAGCAATACTGAAAAATAAATATATAAGTAAATAAACCCTCTGGGGCATCAAGACGGACTTTCTGAAGACCACCAATTTTATCACAGAACCGGCCCCCGTAGTGTAGTGGTTAGCCGACTTCGGACCATGGACCCGGAGACCCGGGTTCGAATCCCGGCCGAGGCAAGCGGGATTTTTCCTACCTAGGTCGGCTCCCACCCAGACCGGGTGTGCTATGGGCCCAACGGGGAGGCTGTTGCCACACAGCCGAGATTCACCCACTTCACGGGTGCGACTTTGGGGTTGCTTCCCTTGCACGTCTTATGATGTGGATGATTACACGGCCGGCACTGCAGGTGCCTTAGTTCCCGGGCCTGGTTAATGCCGGGATTTTGATGATATCGCTTATGATAGGAAGCGTGGAATGCGGCCTTGTCCAACAGTCCCAAACCACACGGACCTCCATAGCATCATCTTACCATCATCCTCATCTCCATCATCATGCATAATAAAAATTGTCCCAGCTTCCAAGCCCTCCGTGGATTCCACCCATTACTCGGGAGGAACACCACTGGAACCGGCAAAAGAGCTGGGGCATCAAAAAAAAAAAAAAAATCACGATCGCTACAGATATATAGACCTGACACGAACAGTTTCAGTCCGCAGTCGAAACATTTGCCAGCAGCATACATCGATCTTGGTCGATACAAATTGACACTCAGAAAAATCCGCTTCTTCAAAGGGACATCTTCCGAAGGGAGGCATCCGGGAAAGGGATGCTGCTTTTCTGAACTTCCAGCCCAACCGTGAATAATACTGAACTGAACAAATCCGCCATATTGACCTTCTTCCTGGAAACTGGAGGTTATAGAAAGCGCGGCGAGAGTTTTCAAACATGTTATATGAAAATTCAAGTCACAGAGAGACGAGAGTGGCCTCCCCTACAGTCGTCAGTCAGTGCCTTTAAGTTCTATGTCGGCTTGTTGATTATTTATATTCCCTCCCCACCCCCCCCCCTCCCCCTCGCGGAAATCTTGTTATCTTGTTATGTATGTTTACAACGGTATTTCCGCAGGGCGCGAGCAGATGAGAACAAAATTCAACCGATGTGCTGCTAAAGAGGCTGCTTACACTACCATCCGGGTTCAACCGGACTTCACCTAGACCCGGGTTGGACTCGGGTAAATAGCGTTTACGCTGCATTCTCTGCAGGTCTAACCCTGACAATGACGTAGGAAAACTTACGTCATGCCTTGACGAAAACATCACATCATGACGCCGGCCCAGCTGCATGTTTAGATCTTAAATGCGAGTTGGCCCTGGACGCCGGTTCAACCCTGGTCCTTAGCAGGGTTCAGTGTTCCCTGTGATTCGAAAATACATGGGTCATTGGGACCCTCTCTCCATATTTTTGAGGGTCCTTTTGTAAATTTGGAGGGTCCATACATCAGATTCTGTCTGTTTTGCACAATGGCTCAGCGGGGAAATGCGATGCTGCAGGTGTCCGCTGCTAGTCACAGATCGCGTTTTGTTCATCGAGTTTCCGGGAGAGTGTTGGAAAAATACTGTTTGTCACGGCGAGACCAAAACCGTGCGTCCACTGTGACGCGCTGTTCTCAAATCTGTGCGCCAGTGAGTTTAAGAGTTTTGTGCGTACAAATACGCACACTTGTGCGTAATCGGGAACACTAAGGGTTGAACTCGGGTCGCTTTTAACGCGGGTTGGTTAAATGTAAACGCACGAACCCGGGTCCGACCTAGTAAAACTAAGTCAGGGCCGGATCAATCCGTTTTCGGGGGGTGGGGGGGGGAGGTGCTGTTTTTTTTTTGTTTTTTTTTTGGCCTATTGCCCGAGTCTTGTAAAGGCCAAACAGAACAACCGACGTTTTTGAGTTTCTAACTGTTGTTATATACGGCACCAAAACACAAGCGTTACAACTCAGTTTTAAACAATTATTTACAGTTTGATGCTACTGCTGGGGGGGGGGGGGGGTGGAGGGGGGTGGGGGCTGTAGTACCAAAGCACCCCCCCCCCCCACACACACACACACACACATCCGGCCCTGAACTTGCAAGCGTAAACAGCCTCAAAGACACGGTAAAACCTCCAAAAGGGCAAGAAAATGTGAGGCACAGCCGAGACATCAAAAATACCCCCAAAATATGCCTGCAGCCAAAGTTCATATAAATTAGATTTTGCAACTTCTGGTAGATCTATATATGTCAATATATGTTGGCGTCATACAACTACTATCTTCATGACAGACATAGCCTCTAAAAGCAGCGTGCGTGGTCCTTTGTCGCCCCCAAAGACTGATTGGGTCGCAAAACCCATCCATTACTGTCATATCGGGATGTGTGACATTTACCGGGCTTGTGAAGTCCACACATCAGCAAAATGCGTAGGGTGTCTTGCCTAAAATTAAACTGAAAAATTAAAAATAAAAAAGACGGTGCTGAAACTATGGTGTGTGTGTGTGTGTGTGTGTGTGTGTGTGTGTGTGTGTGTGTGTGTGTGTGTGTGTGTGTGTGTGTGTGTGTGTGTGTGTGGCAGCCATGTAATATCCTTAGTGTTCAAGCTTGCACAAATCTGCCGTATCAGCAGAAAACAGAAAACGTCCATACAGGAATTTGCCCTTTGCTGTATCAAAAAAGAGACCTTGGATGGTATCCATTTTATGAAGAGCGTTTAGCTAGGTTATTTGCGTTTAATTTAAACGGACGTTTAAAACAAACAAACAAACAAACCAAGTGTGGGTGAGTGTTTGGAGGTTTCACGTCCTTTTTCCACCCCGTATGGGTGATATCAAAGACCGGGTAACGAGCGAAAAAGCCAGCACAAATATTTGCCCCCAGCCGGGATTCGAACTCACGACCCGAGCATTGTAAGTCCAACGCTCTAACTGTCCCGGCTCCCCTTAGAAAAAGGAAAACTGAAAGGCTCCGTCTAAGCCGACGAAAACAACAACAACAACAACAACAAAACAACAACAGGTGTCCCCCTTTTTTCAAACTTGAAAAACATCAAGCAAATTGTGACTGCTTTATAGGAATAACTGCTCAAGACAGATTACCGCGGAAAACAGATATGACAGTTCTTCATCTGTTTTCCAAAATAACCCAACAAAGTAAGGCAAAAATAGCTTCAATCAGGCCCCAGTCAGTCAGTCACGACCTCTGCCATTCAAAATGTGATTTGTATTTCCCTGCACCCGACAACTCGAATGGATTGTTACAAAACGAAATCGGCTGACAAGTGCCGGATCAGTACTAGGAGTGAGTGTCAACATTGACAAAGAGCGTAAACTGATCGATGCTCACCCTTATGTGATGGGGGAAACAGCGTTATACATGTATTTACAGCCAACCAATCGATGGGCTGAGTTATAACGACAGGAATCAGGCACGAACGCCAAAGGGGCAAAACTCTTTCGACAACGACGCGCCCTGATGGCTCACTGGATTATACTATGGTTTGACCCAAACCCCGGCAACAGGGAGAGAATCGGTAAACACGGCGCCTTCTATAGACAACAAGCTCTATATCTCCGCTTCACCCTTTTGCTCTCGTTTTCGATCCCCGCCCCACGCCTGTTTATGCTGACGCCAGTTTAAAAGCGCATCAATAGCAGTTTGCACGCGAGAGGACAAAATACACTATAGGTTACGCAGAAAATTGATCAAATTTGACAGGAACCTTTGTATACGTGCCTGCTCGTGATTCTGCCATAACCGTCTGAAGAGGCGTCGCGCGCCACGAAGTGCAAACTGAACTTCAAACGATAAACATGGAAATGGTTGAAAGGTGTACTGCCGGCGGGAGGGGGGGGGATAACTCTTAAAAAGTCCGAACCCGACCACGCCTGCCCGCTATATGATAATACTGGTTAAAAATGAACAAGCCACTGCTAGGAGCCACTTCAAGCCACTATTACACAAGGCATGGGCCTTCCCCGTTAGTCTTAGCCGCGAATTAGTCTTTGGGGCTTGCGCCGAAAAACTCACTCCCCTTCCCCACTACTGAGGCCCGAGACGGCTGTACTGAGATTGCAGAATAGTGGTTTCAAGTGGTCCCTAGTGGTACGAAGATTTCTAGTAAACTCGCGACTTTCGCGTGAGATTTTAAGAGTTAAGAGGCGTCCCGGTGGGGTAAGGTGAGGTGAGGTGATGGTTGGCGGCGCAAACTACCAAAACAAAACAAAACATCACTACCAACCTGTTTGTGCCCATCGTCCCCCAGAATATGACCGTTTACAACAGAGCATCCGTGCACCTTTAAATGGGCTAACTTCGGTGATTCTATCGATGCTAAGCCAACTTGTGTTTTGGGTGAGGGTGAGGGTGAGGGTGAGTTTTTAGGGCCGGCTTAAAGCCGCGCAAGCCACAAAGACTAATTCGCGGCTGAGTGTGCCTGCACTACATATAAAAAAAATATATAACGTTGGACAAAGGATGCAAACTGATCTACGGGGCGGTATAAACTGCCCAGGACATGCAGGAGACGCTGCACCTTCATGCTAATTTCTCGAACTCCCGATTGCAAAAAAAAAAAAGCGTAGAAAACAAGTAGCAATGTCAAAATAGGTAAAACAAAGATAAATACTAAGCGCGTATATATACAGCTAATATTGCAACTTATCATCTCCTAGGCACAATAAACCAGTTCGCAGCATATGCCCAACATTAACTTATGTTTTGGAACAGTTTCGCTCGTGAGTGCGCCTGTACGCTCGAAATTCTCTATCTTGATGATTAGTACAGCTCTCGATGCGATACAATTTTATGTTGTTCACACTTTGCGCGAGCGGTCGAACATTAGTTCAGATTCTACAACTGTTGTTACTCTGCTGGAGTGATCAGTGTGGTGGTCGCGTCATCATTGTCCAGGTTTCTACATGGTGTGATGATTGAAAACAGCTCAAAACGATCAGTGAGTATACAGATGGTAGCATTAATTAGCCTTTTTGTTTGTTTTGAAAGCTACCAATTTTGCTTGCTGAAGACTACCACAAGGTCATCCTTAAAAAGCGTAAGGGTGAGCATGTGACACCCCTGCTGAAATACCTCCACTGGTTGCCGGTTAAGTTCCGCTGCCAATACAAACTTGCCGTCCTTGCTTACCGTCATTTCACCGGATCCTTACCTCAGTATCTGTCAGCTGCACTCTCTACTTATCAGCCCTCCCGCAGACTGCGATCCTCCGATGAAAATCTTCTTAAAGTTCCTCTGCGAAATATGAAAACCACCGGCGAACGCGCGTTCAGCTACCTCGCCCCGACAATCTGGAACTCACTGCCTTCTGCCCTCCGTGATGTCCCCACACTCTCAGCCTTTAAATCACAGCTCAAAACGTACCTGTTCCGTCAGGCCTTTTCATAGATAACTGGGTCCCTCTGTCCATGTTCATGTGTGTGTGTGTGTGTGTGTGGTGTGTGGTGTGTGTGTGTGGGTGTGTGCGCTCTGAGTCTGCTTTTCAGAGACGGGCGCCTTATAAATATGCTGTATTATTATTATTATTATTAAGGTTGACATTTGTTCAGGAAAAGTTGTTTGTTTGTTTGTTTGTTTGTTTGTTTGTTTGTTTGTTTGTTTTATAGGGTTTTTTTTAGGGGTCATCCCTTTTATTGTGCTTGAGCTGCACAGCCAGTTAGCACGGTATCCCCCCCACCCCCCCTAAAAAAAAATCGGGCATATTATTAAAAGGTTTGAACTGGGTTTTGTTTCATGAAAATGGGGTCAAAGCTTGAACGTCAAGAATCCAGTAAATGCTTGAAATGTTCTAGTCATTTTTCCAACAAGACTTTCATATTCCACTACCAGACGGTCAGATTTAAATGATGATTTACCGGCAGACCAGATCTCTCGTTTGCAGATGATCCAAAACAACGCGGCGCGTCTCATCTTGAGAAAACGAAAGAGGGATCACGTTACGCCTCTGCTGAAACATCTGCATTGGCTCCCTGTTAAATTCCGTTTCCAGTACAAAATCGCCACTTTCGCATTCCGTTTCTTCGAGGGTTCTCTTCCTCCCTACCTGTCGGCCTTACTCTGTAAGTATCAACCGTCGCGCACCCTGCGTTCCGCTAGCGAAAAACTCCTCACAATTCCGAAGCGTAACATGAAAACTGCCGGAGAGCGCTCTTTCAGCTTTTTAGCCCCGACTGTCTGGAACTCCTTGCCAATCGAACTCCGCCTTCAGGCCTCACTGCCTCTGTTTAAATCGCATCTGAAGACCTATCTCTTCCGCCAAGCCTTTGACAGCTAAACCTCTGTTAAGCCTCAGTGTCTGTGTGCATCATGAGTTCGTTGCACTGCCAAATTGTATGTAAGCGGAGGGGATGTAAATAGTGTGTGTGTGTGTGTGTGTGTGTGTGTGTGTGTGTGTGTGTGTGTGTGTGTGTGTGTGTGTGTGTGTGTGTGTGTGTGTGTGTGTGTGCTTTAAGCGCAGCGAGTCCTTGAAGCGGGAGAACAGCGCTCTATAAAAGCCATGTATTATTATTATTATTATTATTTATGATTTTGCAAGACTTAGCCATTTTCGTGTCAAGGTGGCGCTGCGCACTCAGTCAAACCCACTTGAACTCACTCCTGGACACGGCGACGACGGACTGACACAGCTAGTGAGACTCTGGCTAATTTGTGACACTGAGACGCCACACGATACGGATGTACTCAGCTTAAAGATCTAAGCTCCCAACAAAAAGCTTTCCGAAGTGGGAAAATTTTTTACAAAGTCGACCGTGCAAGCAGTCAACTCTGTCACAGCTGCACATTCAACATTGGCTAGACACTATAGCGATGTGTCTCGCTCACTGACCAAAAGCTAAATAATGTCACGGCAAACTCGTGCTCTGGTTTTTTAAGGGTCCCCGAAGCGCTGAAAACTCTGTAACTGTGACAGAGTTGCCTGGATTATGCACAGTCGAAGGAGTCGCAGTTTAAAAAAAAAAAAAAAAAAAAACACAATGTTTGCGGCTTTTTGCCGAGATCGCAGATCTTTAAGCTCACTAGCTCCAGCTTTCAGCGTCTACGGGCCCCGGCTGAACTTTCTGTCAGATTTCCTTCTCAGTTCATGACTATCATAGCGACATCTGCTCCAGTGTCGTCTATCTTTCATGCCTCTGCTTTCAGTTCTCTGTCTGCATAAAACAGTGCATGGGCTCAGTCCAGGCTCTGATTTCCAGTATCAAGTTTTCTGGTTTTGTCTTACCTTGGCCCTAAGAAGTAGAGATTTTAAGTAACGTCTTCACTACAGAAGTCTGTTAACACATCAAGTTTTGTACCGCACACGAGTATACCACTCTATGCGAAACTGAACAGGCAAGACTTACGGTTCCTTAACGGCCCTGCAGTAAATATTAATAATTGATACTTATATAGCGCTCTTTCTCGCAGACAGCTCACAGCGCTTTACCAGGGAAAGGAAAGAAAAACATTGGAACAATACAGTCACATATGAACAAAGCATATCACATGGATACAAACAATACAGTACACCTTCACAAAACACACAACATATCAACACTACAATCAGACAGGTGCCTGCAGGTACAGTGGGCGAATGAGTCCCTTCCACCGCGGGACATAAGCGGGAAGGGCTGTATATATACAAACTTGCCTCTGAAGGGATACAAACTCTGGACCACATATGGTCAGGATGCTCTACCACTGAGCCCCCCTCCCCCCTTCCTCTCCTCCCCCCCCCCCCCCCCCAGGGGTTTAATGATACAATTCGTTACAAAGCTGGGTTTTTAAAGCAGTGCGGAAGGCCAAGTCAGTACTTGCTGAGCGGACAGATAAAGGAAGAAAATTCCATACAGTCGGTGCTGCAGAAAAGAAAGACTTTTCTGAAATACGAGTATAATTAAAGTGCAACACTCCCACTAAGCCAAATTTAAATCCATGCAACCTGAATTAATTATTATTATTTTAGTGAGGCCACTGTTGCACAACCCCAGACTTTCTTGCTAGGAATTGATTCAAACGACGTATAATAAAAACGAAAATACGTACGGTTGTCACAGCCAGTTAAATGCCGACAGTATTCTTGCCTAAAAACATCATGTCCTGCCTGTTTCACTTGTTAAGTAAAGCGACTTTAAGTCAAACTTACTAACAAACATGAAACAACAGCACGCTTGCGCTGAAAAATCTCCCTGGTTTGAACACTGGCGAAAGATACAATTTCACAGTCGTCATTGACAGTCGCCGGCAGGCTTACACAGATCATGATTCGCTGATTTAAGTTCCCTCAGTGCCGAACATCATGTTGTCAACAGAAGTATGTTTTCCTTCAGCTGCCGGAACCGGTGAAACCGGTCACACTTCAAGTTTTCAAGACCTGTCATTGAGCAGAAACACACACAGGCTTGCCTGACTGTGCATGAACTGACTTGGGAAAGTGAGACCTTTAAACTGTAGGGAAACTTTATTACTGAAACCGACTCGCCGCTTGGCATTCACACGCGATAAAACTCGGGCTCATGGGCTTTTGCTAAAGGTCACTTCTCAAACGTGAAACATTTTGGTCAGTTTAATTACCCTCTCCCCCCCCCCTTCTCTCTCTCTCTCTCCCTCTCTCTCTCTCTCTCTCTCTCTCTCTCTCTCTCTCTCTCTCTCTCCCCCCCCCCCTTCTCTCTCTCTCTCTCTCTCTCTCTCTCTCTCTCCCCCCCCCCCCTTCTCTCTCTCTCTCTCTCTCTCTCTCCCCCCCCCCCCTTCTCTCTCTCTCCCCCCCCCCTTCTCTCTCTCTCTCTCCCTCTCTCTCTCTCTCTCTCTCTCTCTCTCTCTCTCTCTCTCTCTCTCTCTCTCTCTCTCTCTCCCCCCCCCCTTCTCTCTCTCTCTCTCTCTCTCTCTCCCCCCCCCCTTCTCTCTCTCTCTCTCCCTCTCTCTCTCTCTCTCTCTCTCTCTCTCTCTCTCTCTCTCTCTCTCTCCCCCCCCCCCCCTTCTCTCTCTCTCTCTCCCTCTCTCTCTCTCTCTCCCCCCCCCCCCTTTTCTTTCTCTTTTTCTCTTCTTTTTCTATTAGGTCTATTTCGAAAGTGCCGGAAAGCCGAGCGGGGAAAAACTAATAAAGGCCGAGAAAATTCGGCAAAATTTCCGTTTGTCAGTGAGGTGAAAAGGAAAAGGCGGCTCAGTCTTGCTACACCGTATATCTTTCTACAAAGCTGTGGTGTTACTTACGCAGAGAGCTGATAATCCATGTTAGAACATCGCTCGTTCAGCAGTTCGTTGCTGCGACTGAAAAAAAGCTTGCAGGAGGATACCGATATCTCGCTGCTTACTTTGAGATCAAACTGAGATTCAAAACACCGTGTTGCACACGTGACACGCAAAGAATTCAACGTTAAACTTTAAGCAATGTAACGAATCCTTCTGATAAAATCTCTCAAGGGTTCCTTCAGATACTGGCACGGAACAGTCACACTAGTATCTGGAAACCTGACCCGGAAAGACAGCCTGGCCGATCCAGTGACCTGCTTAACGCATGGTCGATTCCAGGCTGACACAGGCGAACGACCTCACGAGCGCCAGCTGACCTGAAAGATGATCCAGTGACCCGCCGGTGTCAGTGTCTCATTCCGTCACCGTGTTGGTGAAATCTTTTCACCGAATTTTTCCTAAGTTATCATATTCCGCCAGACTGATCTGACTTGGGGGAATCGGCTGGCAATGTTAGTGCAGATGCATGGAGAGCAGACGCTACTGATTTAATATTCAACCCACTTTGAGAGAACAACACTGAACCATGAGCGAATCAGTCATTGCTAAACCGGCAAAATTTAAAACCAGAACTTGAGATGTGTGTGTGTGTGTGTGTGTGTGTGTGTGTGTGTGTGTGTGTGTGTGTGTGTGTGTGTGTGTGTGTGTGTGTGATTGATTTCAGGTTTGCTGAGCTTTGAACTAACGGCGTGAACAAGTTTTCAACACTGAAAAGTAAACTAAACGGAAATGAAATGAAATCATACGAAATGAAATAAAATAAGATGAAAGCACAAAAAGCACTTCAGACGGAAGAAACCGAAAAGGCCAAAGAAACCCCAGTAACCCTATTTCTCCCTCCAGCCAGTAATTATGCGACTCGAGTCATAGCCGGCTGCAACAATGTGTGAAGGAACCTTTAACATTCCTAGCCGTCCCCTCCAGTGACTGGCCGTGGCAAGTCACACTGGGACAGGAGGGCTTTCCCGGGCCCTGGGGATACCGTAATACTGCCCGATACGTCTGTACTTTGTTTACAAACACCAGGACCTTCCCGGCACGACCCCCTCCCTCACTCTCCCTCCCAACCCCTTTCTACACTCGGTGACCCACAAGGGTCGCTGAAATGACGTAACGGGTCACGTGGTCGCGATAAGGGGAGATAAGAAGTGGGTCACTGGAAGGAGGCAGACGTTTTGCGGTGTTTACAAAGATTATTTGGGGGGAATGAATGTGACATTTCCATCAAATAATTATGATACACCAAGGTCTTGATATCTTACAGAAACCCAGCTTTAAAAAATACACCCGGCTTGGGGCCTGCAAGTTCAAGTTATCACAAACGCTAAACCGTAAACGAGCAGTTTGAAGTAGTGACATTATTCAGCAGTGATAACTTCAAATTCTTCTGAACTAACTAACTAACTAACTAAATAGTTAATAGACCCGTATGATGTGAAAACCAAAGAGGCTAACACTTGAAGACCCCTTGGGTTAATCAGTAATGATTTCACTTTTCTTTTCTTTTTTTTTTTTCTTTTTTTTTGTCGTGATTTATGACTATATAACATTTCTGCAATCATGATGTGAGATAGGAAGCCAGCTCACGGTTGTCACACACATGTGTTCCAGAGATCAAAACTAGTGTTACTGCAATGGCGGGGACGGTTAGAAGGGTGGAAGGAGGGGGGAGGGGGGGGGGAGGGGTGTGAAGGGTTACTCCCGAGATCGCACTGAGAAAGGTAGGCACTAATACCGCACAAGACCTCCAGCATTCATTAAACTTCATTTCAGCCAATTTGGCAAGGTGCATTTAGACCCCGCGTGGACGATAAAACATGGACCAAAGGTGCTGGGATGAAAGATTCCGTATCGGGGGGTTTGGCCCGGGGGCTGAACCAATATATTGGCCGCTGACCTGTGCTGATTACATGCACAAAGACAGCACACAGACAGAAATATCTGTTATCATGATAAATGGCTCCCACACAAATCCAGAGCTGCGCTAGCACGTGCGTAATCAGAGAAGCTTAGAGAGATCTACTGCCAGTTTTTTTTTGTTGTTGTTTTTTTTTTAAAGCAAACGTAAGTTTAGACTTCAAGTAAAGTGTATATGAAGGCAAAATGGAAAAAGGAAATACACGATCGATGGTTATATCGACTCTAGAAAGGAGTTTGTGCATGCGTACGTGCGTGCGTGCATATAATTGTGTGTGTGTGTGTGTGTGTGTGTGTGTGTGTGTGTGTGTGTGTGTGTGTGTGTGTGTGTGTGTGTGTGTGTGTGT